>VJMH01005171.1:0-33622 GCA_009835185.1 Aphanomyces stellatus | reverse complement strand
AATTTTCATACTACGTAGTAATTAGGGCGTCCATTGACAGCAGGCCCTCGTCACACCACAATTTTCATATGGGCGGCCGTGTCAGCGACACTTCTTTTTTGAGAAACACACGTATCGCCTTTAACGAATGTGTGCTTACTTTCAATGAGTCATTTCCAAACAAGACCGACGATCATCCCTTCTGTCCACGTGATGCAATCGAACGCGACGCAACTCCGGTCCCGTGGTCTCTGCATGGTCCCCGACTGCATCAATAAAACCTACGCGCGCCAACTCTGCTGCAAACACGGGGCAAAAAAGCCCTGCGACGTCCAAGGCTGCAACTTGCGCGCGCGCACCAACGGCGTCTGCTACAAACATGGTGCGCCCAAGAATCAGTGCACGGAAAGCGGTTGCCAGCAGACAGCCCAAGCCAGACAAAAGTGTGTGAAGCATGGCGGTGGTCGCCCCTGCAAGGCCGTGGGGTGCAATTCACATGCCCGTGCTGGTGGATTTTGCCAGCGCCACAAGATCGACGCAAACATGTTGGAGTTGGCGTGGCGAGAAACCAGCCTGTTGGACCATGCCGTCCCTTTCGATCGACGCTACTTGGTGGTGTCTGTGGACGATGTGTCTGATCTGGAGTTTGAAATGGTTCACCCTCCAGAGTCCACTCCCATGCCCATCATGTGGAGCTGTGCTGATGCGATGAGCATTTTGTATGACGATCTCGTGGTGCTCCAAGAAGTTCTGAGTGTCTTGGGGGAACCCTGACGACAAATTGAGTGCACACAAGTATTTATTAGTTGTCAGAGGCTGAGACCGTGACAAATAACCGGTTGACTGTTGTTTCGATCTTTCAAAGTGATGCTGAGAGAAACTGCCGTGAAATGGCGGGTGCAGAACAAGGTGAAATGTACACTGGTTTCGAAATCGCAAACTTGTCGTTTGTTAAGTACTTGTATATAGTTTAATCATATAATGATAAATATGTTTCTACAAGATGTGGCGCCGTTACAGTAGTCTGATGAATCAAAAGTCACTTGCTCCTGCCGACGACAACGAAACACCAATACCATTGTTTGTGTCATATGACCTCCACCCATCGAAGCTACATGCGACCGAATGTGTGTATTTTGTACTTTTGGCAACCCCATCCTTCGATGCAATGTGTAAAATCCGGTCGCGCAGACGCAATATTTGAGCCACCGAGCAAAGCGCATGTTCGATCGAACACGTACAATGTATCGCTGGTCATCGACTGAAGCGTCGTGAGGCTCTTGCGCATTTGACGCCTGCACAAGCGATCACATCTCGTCAAGAGCAAAATGATTGAACAATCTTTCAAACCTCAACTCTTGCACTTATAAAAAAGGGGTTTCACCAATGAAGTGCCACAATTGGATGCTTGATTGAATGCTGCGGTTTTGATGCCTTTCTACTTCCTGACTCCAATCACCATACTAAAATCGGTTAGTTGTTCTGTGTGAGACGGTAATGTGCAATCGCCAAATGCCACCGAAACTGATCTTGTCGTCCTGTCGAACTTCAGACTTTTGTATCCATGTTAAACACTTCATTTTTGAATTTCACTTCCAAAGAGATGAAGTCGATCGCCCTCGTCTTAGCGGCTTTTCTTGCCTCCAGTGCCTCGGCTGCAACCACGACAGACCAACAAGCCGCCCAAGTCAGCGTCAAGAACGTCCAAAGGTCATAGCAACCTCAATCTCGTCGCCCAACGCCGTCGCGTGCGTCACGGACGCTGGCTTTACCCTCACGTCCACCGACGTCTTGGACACCGCATTGGTCAAATATGCCGCGACGCCATCCTGCCAAGTCTGGTACCTCAACGACATTGTCGGCACACTGCAAAAAGTGTCGCCCGCCTGCGTGCTCCCCGCTGGCTTGGATAGGAGGAGCACAGCCGTGTCCACGGCCACCTTCAACGTGCCATTTGTGACGTTTCTCAAGTCAACATGAACGGCAAGTCGTCGGCACCGCCGATATTGCCATGTGCGCAACCAACCTCATGACGGTTGTGACGGCTGCTGCCTCCTCCGACGCTGCCGCATGTGCCAAAGATGCTGGACCTTGAATGCGGTCGCTTTCGTCGCACTTGCAGCCATGTACAGTGTATGTGTAGGCGTAGACAGCCATGTTCTTGAATATACTACCCCAGATGAGATGCAAAATACTCGATATTTCACCGACCAAAACGAGTCAAGAAGTCTTGACTTTGTCCTCGCATGAAAGTCAAAACGCATCGGTTGTGGTAGGTGGGTGGCCTTCTATTAGCGAGCGAAAACTGTCCTCGATTGGAGTGATCTCCTTTTATACCGCCCACCCACGTGCAACACGAGCTGCACGTTGCTCTGATTGTCTTGCTTGGTGGTCGATACACCACATCTTCAATCTTTAATTCGCTTGCTCATACTTGAAACACCTCTCTTCTGCTCCTGGTTGCCTCGACATCCTTGGCCGACATGCCACTCAACCAAGAAAAGGACCTTGTCTGCGTCAAGAGCGTCCAATCTGTACTTACGACGGCGACCTCATTGCCCAGTGCGGCTGCATGTGCCACGGACGCGGGCTTTTCCCTCACGTCCGACGGTATCGTGGACGCCGCCATGGCCAAATACATGGCGCTGGCCGTGTGTCAAATGTGGTACCTCACTGACGTCGTCGGTGGCATGCACCAAATCCTGCGGGTTCCCCAATGGGTTGGATGTCAAGAGTACGCCAATGACAACGACGACGTTTTATCGGATTTTACCACGTGGGTGCAATCGATTGCCAAGGCTCAGGCAGCTGGGAATCGCACTGCCGCCAACGCATCGGCTACAAGTCTCGCCACGACGACCACGACAGCCCCTGCTGCGACGATGGCCAAATCCAGTGTCGTAATGCGTCAAAGTCGGGCCGCCACATTAGTTCGATTTTAAATCAGTGTTATGCGATTGAATGTTATAGGCACCACATTAATGGTTGTGCTCTGTTGCGTGCGCTCGAGGGTTCCTCGTTGCAGCCACGCCGAGGTTTTTATGGGTCCCCCCGCTGTGGCGTTTGTCTGAAACTGCATGGCAGTGAGAGCGATTTTTGCTAGTCAGCGAGATGAGGGTTCCCAAAAAATAGCGCGAAGGATGCATATTGCGTGTGATTGGCTAGACTTGTATTTGACAATTGGTTTCTTTCGCCGCCTGAAAGCCCCCTCGCCACTTGGCAACTTGCGCTGGGAAACTCATTTCACGGTAGCAATTGCGCCATGGGGTCGCCACTCCCTCATTGCTTGTGCACACGGTCAAGGTTGAATTCAAGCTGTGATGACGATTGAACGGGTTTGGGACGGCAGATGCAAAGCTCCAGCGTAGGATGGGCTCCTACACGAATTGGATGTTATTGTGCTTAAATGGGGGTATCTTGGCCTTCATTGTCGGCATTTGGTCAGCGTAAGCTTGGAACCATGCCGCTTCAGTTTTCGTCGATATTCACATTTGATGTCCTATGATATTAATAGTAGTACGTCGTCCAGGAGGCCTATCTCGAAGGCCTCGAGCCGATACTTGTGTCTGTGTGCCAATGTTCAGATGGTCCGCGATTAAAAGCTCGAAAAACTTTGCCTTGTTTTCGTTCAGTTTTACTTGAGCTTCGACGAACTTGCTCAAGCTGTCCAAATACCATAGAAGCTCTTACGACAAGTTCCGTTGATTGAAGCTCCATTGGTATTCTTGTGATTATCATTCCCCCACGTCCTGAATCCATCATTCAGTCCCAAGCATTGTCTTCTAAGTATTTTTTGGGGGGTATCAAAGACTCGGCAAAATTGAGTCGGAATGTAGCAGGACTATTCTTGAGAAAGCAAAATCAAGTAGAATGTAACAAATGGACGACTCTACGTGAGAGAACCGTATCGAGTGGTGCACCGATCTTCTACATACGTTTTAGTGACAGGGTTAAGGGAGACAGGTGCTGGGGACGTTGTAGTGTAAAGTAATTGTGCCAGATCCCGGGTCCAACTGAACTTGACATGGAATATTGCGACACAGATTTTTGTCATATTGGGGTCTAGCCGAGTCTAGCTAGCCCTAGTTTAGGACGCCAATAGCTTGGTGGCCCAATTGCGGATCGTTTTCGTTTGTTTCGAAAACATATGTCTGTCGCGCGATCGAAACTGTACGTAGCCACCATATGCCATTCTTTCAGAACGCATACCACATGCCTCTTTCTGCCAAAGCGGCTCGGATGGAGGAAAGTCAATTTGAAGATTGCGATTTAGTTCTCCCAACGACGCCTCAAACGTGATCCAACAAGGTGCTCTCGGTGCATCGGTGTGGGATCGAGTTTGTCACCGTTGAATATATTAGTTTGAAAATGCAATTATTGGATTTTGGAGTTCCGGCATGTAAAGGCTTGAACCAAACATGCGAGTGTGGGACAACTTGCAGTTGTCGTTCTTACCAAACGTTCAGCTCGCCCTTGCACCCTGCATCACATTTTTCATTTCTAAATTCTCAACCGCCTTCCACCATGAAGTTTACCACCGCTACCATCCTCTCTGCTGCCTTTCTTGCTTCGTCGTCGGCCCAATCGGCCGACCAGCAAGCCGCCCTCGTCTGCGTCAAGAGCGTCCAAACCGCCCTCACGCAGGCCGTCGCGTCCACTGGCGCCGCGGCGTGTGCCAAGGAAGCTGGCTTTTCCCTCTCCTCCAACGATGTCTCGGACGCTGCGTTGGCCAAATACGTGGCCTCGGCTGCGTGTCAATCGTGGTACAAGTCGGACATTGTCGGTGCTTTGGCCAAAATTTCTCCCCCTTGCGTCTTCCCCAATGGTTTGGATGGCAAGAGCGCGCAGCTCAGCACCGCTAAATTTGACCTCTCGTTTACCGACTTTACGAAATGGGTCCAAACGACTGCCGGGGCTGCCTCCAGCAACTCGTCCAATACAACAACCCCTGCGACCACGGCCAAGCCTAGCTCCTCCAACACGACCAACTCAACGACGGCTACGACCATCTCGCCCAGCAGCAACAACACGGTGACGGTGGCCCCAGCTGCAACGACCACCGCGCCCACGAGTGCTACAACGGCGGTGCCAGCCACAACTGCCAAGTCCAGTTCAATTGTGTCGACTGTGAGTGTGGCAGCCCTCGTTGCGATTGCCGCCATGTATGCTTGAGGCACTGGCGAAGCTCTCCGCGAGAGCGAATTGCACATGAATGTCAATATATATAAACGTCGATATTTTTGATGCGGAGTTCCCTTGAAAGGGAGTGATCTACTTTTGATGGAGATTTACGTGTACATACATGCCTCTTTGGAAGTTGACATCCTGTGGCACGAATGGCTGAAATTATGTAGGACCAATGGAGATGACGCTGAGCACCTACACAACCCAGCATCTAATGGTACAACTACTCGACTGTGGACACAGCATCTCCACTTCGTGTCGGCTATTTTGCCCAAACTTATTGGCAATCATAGTACTGTACCAGATGTGACGGTGATGGCCTCGGCCATTGTCCTGTGCCGTTTTGACCACTGGCTTTAATATCTTCACTATTAATAGGACTCTTCGCAGTCCTTATCCTTCGCGCTGCGCCGAGCCAACCAAGTCTCGCCAGCGGACCTCGTCCTCTCGTCCTCGGCCGCCTAGAACGATAGTATCCTTAGATCTGCATGTTTTCTCACTTCTAAATCTGTCTAACACCGAGTGTGTTGCCCAAGTCTCTTGTTTGTCCTCTTCTTGGCTAAGCCGAGAATACCCTTGAAGTCTGAACGCCCAGGCCTTACATTATTTTGTGCATCGAGGTCCCCAATACCGTCGTCACACATAAAGGTTTGCAGGCACTGCGTAGTAAGTGCCTTGCTGGCTACTCCGGAGTAAGAGGCGTCACGCAGCAAGATAAAATACTTGGACAGAAGAGTCGGCTTGCAGAAACTCGTCATTCAAAAATCTGATGCGCAATAACCACAGAAACACTTGAAGTATGTTTTTAGGCCACTGATTGGTCAAGTTTGAGGCGGTTTCCACCATGGCACTTTCAGATGCCAAGATAAGCCCAGCTGAGAACAGCAGCCACTGAAGAGTCGCAGCATCGGGGCTGTTTTTACCACACACTTTCGCAGGACATTTGGACAAAAGATGCCTATCTGGGCAGTTTTTACCACAAACTTTCGGCAGGACACTTGTTCAATGTCTCTCCCAAAAAATGTCACGATGGAAGAGCCGAAACTATAAACGGAAAGGACGCGCGAGAATCGATGCAAAAATAAACATATTATCTCGCCAGTCCAACCTGCCATTGTTGAAAGCCATTAACTGCGAAATAGAACTGGTCGATAACTCCAAATAGTTTCGGAGGACATGGAACGACGGAAAATTCGCCAGTGGTACTGCCTTTGATTATCGCCATAATATTATTGTGCAGGTGAAATATATACTTCGAAGTACATTCTATTGTAGCCAATGGGTGACAATTTAGACCACGCTGCCAGTCATGATGTCATGAGGTGATTTTGTATGAAAATCGGTCAGCAAAACATGACGACGACAGTTGTGGGTCAAACTCTCTGCTCAAATTTATATATTCTATACAAGACACCCTCTCCTGCATATTAGACGAAATATACTTATGGCCCGATATGTTCATCCATTACTTTTACATGAGATTTACAACTTATTCTGCAAAGCATATCATCGTCGTCTAGCACATCCGTTTTGACAGGGCAACGCAATGCATGTGCAAATGCCTTATTTCGTAGTAAAAGGGACTTGCGCATTCGAGTAGCGGAGTCCACTCCCAAGTGTTTGGTATTTTCGTTTGCAATCATCACTTAGATGGCTACAGTCTTAGTACTTTATCTAAAGGACAATTAATGTGGCCAAACACGCGGCTTTCAGGTTGATCATGTCATGGTCGTCGTGATTGCAGCCGCGTGCATGATCGATTCTCGTTGGCCATTTCTTGCCAGCAATACAAATTTCAAGATATTTCAAGTGTACCACTGGCGAAGTTTTCCGTCGTTCTCTGTACCACACGATTGAAACTGTCCCGAACTACGCCTCTTTCGACGGGATAGATGTGCTTGTATAGGCGCCGAACTACTACGTAGTATATCTGATGGGCGATAATCAACGACGCTCTCGTTTTGTCTGGTGCTTGGGTCTACCGACATTCACTTGAATACTACACTTCAATGATGTGGTGTGAGGTGTATCGAAATTCATGCCGACGAACAGGCTGGATCAAACTGTGCTGAACAGCTCAACAACTTGCTGAAAGTAACATGGGAATGTTTGATTTGTGCGATATAAATTACACGTACAATCGCCGACGCTAGTCATTATTCTGTTCAAAATAATGACTATTAAAATAATGACTATTAAAATAATGACGACAAAATTTTAATATTGAAGTCATTTTTTTAATAGTCATTATTTTAACGAATACATTTAAATAATTTTCGTTTAATATGTTTTAAAAAATATATTCGTACATGTCGACACTCGGTGAATATACAATTTGGTGTAAAGGTGTGGATTTCGACCATCATTGTTGCCACTGGCCCTTTGTCAATCCTTCATTTTAGAATTCGCCTTCGAACTCCCATCGCCACCATGAAGTCCACTGCCATCGCTTCTGCTCTCTTCTTCGCCGCCGTCTCGGCCCAAACCGACGAGCAAAAGGCCACCCTTGTCTGTGTGAACAACGTCCAAACTGCCCTCGCGCTCGCCGTCATGTCACCCAACTCGGCCGCGTGCGCCAAGGACGCTGGCTTCTCCCTCACGTCGACTGACGTCTCGGACGCAGCCTTGGCCAAATACGTGGCCTCGACCGCGTGCCAATCGTGGTACAAGACGGACGTCGTCGGTGCGTTGGCCAAGATTACTCCCCCCTGCGAATTCCCCAAGGGCTTGGACGGCAAGAGTGCGCCGCTCAGCACCGCCAAGTTTGACCTCACGTTTGCTGACTTTGCCAAGTGGATCCAAACGACCGCCGGCGCTGCCTCGTCTAGCAACGCGACCAAGCCAACGACCACGGCCAAGGCTGGCTCGGCCAACTCCACGACGACCTCCAACTCGACGGCGGCCAATTCGACGACCGTTTCCCCCAGTGGCAACAGCACCGGCATGGCCACTGCGTCGCCCGCTACCACGTCGGCTGCGACGACGGCGGCGCCTGCCACAACTGCCAAGTCCAGTTCGGTTGTTGCGACCGTGAGCGCGGCGGCCCTTGTTGCGATTGCCGCCATGTATGCTTAGGCCAATGGACACAGCGCGAGGTGTGACATGTATAAAAATGTTCAAATAAATGTATCCCAGCTATATTGGCAGTTGCTTGATGAGCCGATGGGCATTTGCCTGGGTCGTATGACACTGGATAGAAACATTGTATCGGAAGAATCGAGACACTCGATGTAGTTTTTCTGGGATTGAACAATTCTGGAGACCATTGTTGTGTTTGATGCAAAGAACGACGCGGGAAAATGGGTATGGTTCGGAGTCGTTCAGGAAAAACCTTTGTGAATTCCTAATTTTCTGTTGTTGGTGCATCCATGCGGCATACTTCTTACTCGGAGTACAAAACATGGATTGATTGTTCATAACGTTATGTCATCAAGTTTGAAATACAATCGAGAGCAAATTGTGCCCAGTTGGAACGCATTCGCGTTGGAGGGTAGTGTCAATAGAATGCTTGATGAAGTGGGAGATGGGTGGTCTCGAAATATTGAAGGGGTGATTGAACACGATCCTTGCGATTTGCTTGGGAATCAGCTTTGAACATGAAGATTGTAGGGGATTGAGTCCAATAAAGTACGGTTGTCAAATATATCGTTTCTAAAGTTTTGTTTTCTCTGTGGATCCCGCCATCAATGCGTATGTACTTGTTTCTGCGTTGTCCATTGTTGGACTTCTTGTCGCCGATGGCTGTATAAGACATGAAATGTTGGGCAACGATCAAGTGCACGACAGTAATGGCGGGACTTCCTTCGGAATCGGGACGAATCACGGCGAGCGCGCCCTTCGAGAAATATCAATTTATGTTTCTCCGGCTTGTCCTCAATACGCCGTAGATATAGCGCGACCCTTTTGGCCAATTTATATGTTTTTATGTATTTGTAGATTCATTTTGTCGTGTTGGGATCATGTTGGGATTTCACACACCTTGAATGTTTCATCGCAGAAGATTGGCTCGGCAGTCGAGCGTTCGATTTGATTCATTTATACGCTAATAGAACCGTTCTCTCATTCCCGTCGATAGTTAATGATCATCATGCGCAAGTCCTAAATTGGTGCAGTGGTCTCGCTTGCTCACGCCTTTTGTTCTGCTTTCGTTTTGGATCGGCAAAGCTACAGACGACTATTTAAAGTACGATCACGAACCTAAATGCACTTGATGCAAAACACACTTGTCGAAGCTCTCAAAACCCAAAATCGCCGTCCACAGCATGGTTCGTGCGTCGTTTGTGGTGGGGATTCTTGCTGCCGTCGCCTATGCCGCGGACAATTGTCTGCTGGCGTCGATGGCCGTCGAGACCTTTCAAACGTACAATGAAACGTTGGGGTACTACCAAGTGCGCGACCGCCAGTGCCGCTACTTGCCCAACACGACGGCGTTTCAAGGGATTGGGAATCTGCAGGAATGCACCCGCAACGAAATGCTGAGCTACAAGGACCGCCCCGAGCTTGTGAGTCTTACCAACGCGATCTTTCCGACCGATGCCCCGCGCATGTATGTTGATCGGTCTCTCCCATCAACTTATTCTTGGCAGTGATTTCATCAATGTCGGCATCCGCGTCTTCCCCAAGTCTACGAAATGGCCCTCGAAACTCGGCAACTTGTACGCGCATACACATATGGCTCGCGAGTTCATGTAGTCCAATCTAGGCGGCTAAGCGATATGGCGGTCGATGCGTTGCCGTCCAATTTACCCTTGAGCGGGGTCTCGCTTCAACTTGACAACGTTAGCGTGGCCAACGTCTCTAGCTTTGGCACTGTTCATGTGACGTCGTTGTACGACTTTCATGTGTTTTAATTGGAGAGGGATATTGAATCCAATGTCTTTAGAACGATACGCCACACGCCGACGCTATTGCAACTTGAAGACTTGGACTGGACCCTCTTGGCCGATTTGTACGTGTGAATATGAATGGTCCAGTTGACGCTTGTGTGTAGGGACATGACGTTCGCGACCGTGTCTCCTTTGGCTGGTATCCGATTTGGCACGGTCTTCAGCAAATTGTACGTCATCCTGCCTCGCGTCGATTGACATGATCGTGTAGGACCGTCTATCATTCCAACTTGACCAATTGGACCATGGATCGCACGACGTTTGCTCTTTTGGATGGCTTTGAACTGTCAAACATGACAGAAACAGGGTTGTCCTTTTACAATTCGTCCATTCGTTCAACCTGCCCCGTCGACGCCCAAGGGTCGATCGCATCTCTGTGGCGGCGCCACAACATCACCCAAGCAACGGTTTGCGTTCTCGATGCCCCCAATCCTTCGGGTAGGATTCGTGTCCTCGTTTCATTACTCCCACGATTTATATTGGTAGCTTCGTCGGTCAATCTGTGGGCAGCCATGGGAATTGCCGCGGGCGCCGCCGCGTGCATTAGTCTTGGCGTGGCGTTTCTGTTGCGCCGGAAATTCAAAAGTGACACCGACGACTTAAAAGCAAAGTCGCAGATCACCCAGGCGCCCGTTTTCACAGCATCGGAAGAGTCTGGCGTCGATTTAAAAGACATTACGATGGTGCGTCTGGACGACAAGGACCTTGAATTGCTCCAACCGTTGGGCGCGGGTGCATTTGCAGACGTCGTTTTGGCCACGTACCAAGGCGAGACAGTCGCCGTGAAGAAATTGCACGCAGCGAACGTGACCATCGACCAGCTGCACTCGTTTGTGGCGGAAATTGAATTGCTGGCTTCGTTCGACTCGCCGTACATTGTGAAATTGATTGGCGCAGCGTGGACACGACCTGCGAATTTAAAATGCGTGCTGGAATTCATGGACGGCGGCGATTTGCGCGACTATTTGATAGCCCACGACCGCGATGTGTTTACGTGGACCGACAAATATGTGCACATCCAACGCGTCGCGGAAGGATTGGTCTATTTGCATTCGCTCGATATTATCCACCGCGATTTGAAATCGAGAAATATTTTATTGGACTCGACCAAGGGCTCGAAATTGACGGATTTCGGCGTTTCGAAAGAAGACATGCAACAAACCATGACCATGGGTGTTGGCACATATCGGTGGATGGCGCCAGAGGTGATCCAAGACAAGGGGTATACAATCTCGGCAGACATGTACTCGTTTGGTAGGTGTCTGTATTTAATATGTTATTAATTGTTTTTTGCAGGCATGGTCCTCTCTGAATTCGACACCCACGACATTCCGTTTTCGGAATTTAAGAATTCCATCACGGGGTTGCCACTCTCGGATTCGGCCATCATGGTCCAAGTCGTGGCTGGGAGCGCGCGACCGACGTTCCGTGACGACAGCCCCAAGTGGATCATTGACGTGGCAAAGAAATGCATGGCGCAGAATCCCGACGACCGCCCGACGGCAGTTGCCGTGGCTCACATCATTCGAACGAATCTTCGCGAATTAAAATAGCACGGAGAACGTTTTAGGTTTCTAGTATTTGTCATGCTGCCAATGACGATGAGCATTTCATTTTGTTCAACATAGCAACTTCTAGCATGCAATACGCAAGTAATCGTTTTTAGAGTGATGCAACTTGCATGAACTGGAAGGAAAGTTCCATGCACCGACATTCGAATATCGCGACCCAATGCGTTGTGTCGGCGCCGACACGTCACTCTCAACCCCAATAGTGTGTACATGATTGTGTACTCGTTTGAACCCAAGTTTGCGTTGATGCAGGGATGTTTTAGCAATGTTCGTCGACACACGCGCCAAAACGCGCCCCAACACAGCTTGAACATGCCGCCGATTGTAAAATGCCTTTTTTGCACAAGGGCAAGGCCCAAGTTGACGTATGAACTACCTATATTCTATTGCTTTCCGACCCTCACCGGTATCGGAACGGCAACAATTGCATACAACGTGAGGAGCATAGCTGAGTTTGGCGCATTGTTGGTTTCCTCCGATACAAGCAACATGACGAGCTGGAGTTCGTATATTTGTCGTCGTCTTTGACTGAATGCCGTCTGTAGATGGATTCGCGTGGTTTGCTGTCGTTGGCAGCCTATGCTTGTTTGGCATGAGCTATTATATTGCCAAGAAGCGCCGTCAAGACGCTGCGCGACTGTCCATGACCAACATCGACGACGAAGATTTGAAGGCGCAATGTATGGAGACCCCTGTTGCGGCAAAAGTTGTAGTGTAAACTCGTGCTCTGCACTGTATAACCTTTGAATGGAGAGTCCATATATACGATGCTCCAACGCTCATAACCCCCAACCGTGAAAAATGAACCACAAAATGTTTCCTCGTTGCCCCATGTGCGCACCCGTGCCTTTTAAGACGATTGTTCTTGTATCTCGTAATGCGCGAAAATCTCAATAGCTTCAGTGGATCATGAGCCCATAACGTTGATCTGGGGGGCCAACAAGTCTCCGCGAGCACGCAAGTGACGACGGGGTTATTTTGCGGCTTCATGAGTGGGACACGAAATAGTTATACGAACGACGAGGTTTAGTCCTGTCAACACGATACATCTTACTCACACGTGTGCAAATCCGGTTTTGTACTCTGAACAATTTGCAAGATGAACTCCAAACTTCCTTCCTGGAAGTTGACGGCATGTTTATCCATGCGATGGTACGTCGCTGAGAAAATATTCATGGCTTTACCTGCATTAAGTGGGAACCTGACGATTTAATTTTCGACATGCTCGAAATAGCTCGACAAAAATTGTTTATGTATAGGACTCACTATGAGTTAATTTGATGTAGCAATTCGTTCAGCTGAAATCTCACACGAAGCTGCGACACACCACATTGTGTCACTAGGGTCCTCAACAACTACTCAGACACAATTCTCGGACACTCCTTGACAATTTTCCTTTTGCGAAAGGCGAATGAGCTCCCTGGTAGAAAGACATCGCCTCTTCCTCAATGAGATTTGTCAACAATTAGCAGCATCATAGAGTCATTGTTGATTTCGTTGACTTGGAGCTTGCCAGCTTTTGATTCGCTGCGATTCGATCAAAATTATGCAAGCTCATGCGTTGCTAACGCCGTTCCAAATAACAAATTATCGCTCATAATACTTAATTGGCCTCTTGATCGAAATAATAAAACGGTCCAATCATATTATTGATTGTGAATTTACTTTAAACTTTAAAAACCATTTACTCTTCCATTCATGAATACTCCGGAGTACAAGTAATGAGCCATTGGCTCTGTGACTTGAAGCAATCGTGATGCAACGTTTTAAATATTGATTTACAACAATATTTATAACTAATATAGAAACACCATTGCTTCTTGAATAATTCGGAGTATTTTGAGTATCCATATTCGCTCGAAATATACATGTTCGATATCTCATGCCCGCGTGGTCACGCGCGTGCAACACCAGCCGGCAACCAAAGCGGCTCTCTGGTCAGTCGCAGACTTTCCTCTCAACAATGGCGCTGCCTCCGCTCACGCCCAAGACCATCTCCAAGGGGGTCTTGATCTTCCTCAATCTCTGCTTCCTAACTGTCGGCATCTTCTTGGTTGTCCAGGGTGCCAAATCACCGTCGGCCAACTACCACTGGACCAAAGTGTACGCGTCCACGAATGCCACGAGCACAACGTCGACGGCGGCGGTCATCTTTGGCGCCATCGTCGTGGCCATCGCGCTTGTCGGCATCGTCGGCGTCGCGACCGGCAAGCGCGTGCTCTTGTTTGTGTATGCGGCCTGCGCGGTCCTGGGCCTGATTGCATTTGTGACGATCATGACGATCGCATTCATCTCGGCGGCGCAGGCCAAGGACTGGAAGGCCAAGGCCTTTCCTGCCGATGCCATCAACGAACCCAACGTCGCTGTCGGGTTCAACCAGGTCTACTGCTACGCCCAAGGCGGCCGCTTTTGCGTCTCGGGCTCGTCGAAGAGTGCGATTGCCATGTTTATGCCCAAGTTGAACGAATCGACAGCCGTCGCGCTGTTCGCGGTCCCAGGCATGGCCGCGACCATGAAGAAGGGCATGCTGGGCGTTTGTGACGCTGTCGAGGCGGCAACGACGTTTGACAACCGGACGCTGCCCAAATCGTTCAAGCGCGCGTGCAACATGTGCAAGGAAATGGTCACAATTTACAACGACTATGGGTTGATTTACGACTGGGCCGACTCGGCGTGCGAGCTCCAGCCCGCGACGGCCAATTGGTGTGGCCAGTATTTGCAAACCCTCAATCAAACCGAAGTGTATGTGAATGCCCCGTACAAGCAATGCCGTGGCCCGATCCTTGACCAGTGGCGCGATTGGAGCAACTCCGTCGGCATCGGCGCGGGCCTTGTGGCCGTCGCCGCGCTCGTCCTTGTGTTTTTGACGTATGCGTTGATCCGGAAACCCAAGGTCGTGACCAAAACTACCGACGACAAGAAGGACGACGACGTCGAGGAAGGGGATGTAGGCACACCCGCATCGGCCGATTTTGAAAAAGCCCCGCCCACGACGACGGCCGCCGCCGCTTCGACCACGACGACGACGTTGGAAAAGACAGTCTAATACCGTAACGACACCATATCTACGACAGAGAGAGTGGTTGCTTGGGCATCTGAGAGTGCGAGGGAGCAGGAAATCATCCTTTTCGAGGATATTTGTAGCTTGCCTGGATGAAGTGTTGGTCATGGCCGCAACAACGTCGACGATAAAAAGAATCGAGCTCAACAAGAAGCACTTGCAAGTCCGCAGAGTTTAGTGGCATGGAGATGTGGCCAGAAGGATGCACACAACGTTAAAGTGTTGACCAATGGGCGATAGTCGCGCTACTATCGCTCAGTGGTCAACGCGCAACATCAAGGTGTATACTTGTTGGGCCTTTTTGCATGTTGCCCAACGCCTCAATATGCGAACATACTCGTTGTTCTCCAACCTTGCTCGTGTCGTCGTCGATCAAACTGCATGCAGTTCCAATACAATCGCATTGACGCCATTTGCAACTATTTGCCCAGATCCATAAAAAAATGAGCTAGTTATGACGTCACTTTAACTGGATTCACATTGTCCATTGATGGAGTCGGCACCACCACCAACAAAGTTGGCACGAACACATGCCACTCGCTTCGAGCAGCCCAAATGACACGCCCCAGTTCCCATGACGCCGATTTAATCGCCCTCGCGGATCTCCCTCTCTGGATATTGGCAACGCTAACTCTCACTGGCTCACACAACTTGGGACGGCATTTCCATCAAGCCTTGCGCCAACGTTGTTCCGAGTCACCATCGCACCTTTCAATACCTTTTGACGTTCCGAATGCGACATCGCCGAATGAATGTGAGTTAGCGGGCCCGTTGCGGCCGCATTGTCTAGTATAACGTTAATGGTCCTCAGATCGAGCTCATTGAGAGGGGCTTCATGAGCTCGTTTCTACACGCAGTAGTACGGATGATCCACAAACAGCGCGATCTTGTGGTAAAGGGGTCTCGACGTCAAATATTTGGCAAGTCGTGGCGTCATGCTGGCAAGATGTTCTTTGCAGCCAGCTCTCATTTGTGGATCCTGAGCAAGTTTCGCTCATTCTGCCTTTTGACCCCTCCCGCCATGATCGCAAGTGACAGTGCACGGATCGTGCACATCGTCCGAGAATTCTTCGTAGTCGACGAAGCGTACCGCAATGACCTCGACTGGAAAGCCGTCGAGAATGATGACAATGTCAAGTCGCGCCATAGTTTTCTCCCCGACCTCAAACCCAAGAAGCGAAGCAGCGCAAAGGGATTCAGTCGGGCGGACTTATTTCATTCGAATACGCCTTTTTCCAATCGGTGTTGGCTTCACAACTCCAAGTACGCCGTGTTTTCAAAAGGCATTGCTGCATGTGTTGCGTTTTCCAACTACGCCAATCCAAAACAACAAATGGGGGGAGTGCCAGCTCCCAGAGATAGGCCATATTGATGGAACCGTTGAAGGCAAAACACAAACTGAGACCCATGCGACGAGGTGGCTCGGCCACTCGGGCCAATCTAGTCGTTCGATGCTCAGTTTCAGTTGCATCGAATTTGTGCCGGTGGAAGCGTCGCCCATGTTGTCCAATACAACAACGTTGCCATGTGAATGCAAAATACGAGGCAGAATACCCGGATACAGTATCCGAATGCCTTAGCATTTATACTTCGAAGTATTATTTGCCACGAGGACGCATGCACTACCAACTGCAAGACAATAAAATAAAATTGTCAGCAGCCAATCGAAAGCGAGGCCAGTGGAATTCGGCATGACGGCAGGCGCGATGGACCCGCCGCGTACCGGCGCCGTGAAGACAACAGACGAGCGCGCTGCCGCCGTCGACGACGGACACGAAAGCGACGATTCGGACGTCGTGATTGAAAAGGTTGTCGCCGCGCCGCAAAACACGCTGGTGGGCCGTTACGGCGGGTACTACAGCCCGACCCGAGCGAAGCGCGGCCCCAAGAAGCGCAAGGTCTTGCCCAAGGAAGTGCAAGTGAGCAAGGAACAGCTTGGCAAGTTGATGCTGCTCAAGAACGACGCGTTGTCGATGGAGATCCGAAGTATGTATGGCCAAGTCGCGTGGTGTCACCTCCGCGGGTGGCCATATTGGCCTGGGTATGTGTGCAACCCGCTCATGCTGACAGTCGACGATGAGACAATGAAATTGTTTGTGCCCAAGATCGAAACGCACTATTGGATTTACTTTTACAATTGCAACAAGGGGTACAGCATCAAATCTCGAAGGTTTGAGCTCAGGCAATTCCATAGGGCCGCGGTGCCGCATGCCGCAGTCGTGGCGTGGGACGACACGTCGAAACCCTTTCGAGAAGGATATCCGCGCAAAGGACCGAATTCAACCGTTGGGTTGTGGGACGCAATCGCCCTCGCTGACGTATGCTACATCCCTTTGTATGATGCAATCGTAAACCCCATTGTAGAAAGAATTTCATTTGCCAGCCAACGATCGCGTGGCGTGGGTATTGAAAAAGATTTCAAAAAAGGATAAGGAGCGTCAACAAGGTCAAAAGCAGGTACACACTCTCATGCAACGGTGGATCCAGATGTAATGTTGGAGACAGGAGAACAAACCATCCAAAAAGGAGACAATAAAGACGATGGCCGTGCAATCGATCCTTGACCTGCCTACGATTGAAATTGACGATTCCGAGTCCGGAGGCAACTTGACGCCGCCATCGACGCCGCCGTCCAAGCAGCTCCGTGTCGCATGAAGCAGACCATGTCTCTGGTGAACCTGTTGGCAAGAGTAAACGAGTGAATGTATGCAGTTGATCGAGTTGCAGAAGGCAACAACACTGTTGGGGGCCAACACCGAGGCTGGACACGGGTGTCGAGAAGTCGAATTCAGATCCGCAGCCGACGTCGTGTGTGTGGACAACCCTCAGTCACAATCGCCAGTTGAACGGCTCTGTCGCATCGTAGTACCATTTGAACTCGTGGAGATCCACAGTACAACAGGGAATGCCTCCTATCGTGCATGCCAACTCAGTCAGCTGGGAAGCCAAAAGAGTGTTGCGTGGCGACGAAGGCGATCGCAGGGGTTTAAGCCCAACACGAACGAAATCCCTGCACGTGATTGGCTGTATATGTCGACGACGTCTACTTGGGGCTCTGGAGTACTACGAAGTAGAAACCATGCCTCGCCGTGACACTGGCCTGTCACTGATGGGTGACTGGCTACCCGTTGAAGGGTTGACCCAGAAGGATAGGGCTTGTACAGTTCGATCTAGTATGTACACGATCGGGATTGGATGGTTCAGGCGACGTCTTTGCATGAACCGCGCACCTTGGATGAAACACAGTGTGTTAATAGAATTGCCTTTACGAGTGTCGGCGCTCCGTCATTTGGTGTATTGGTGGCTCCGCGGCAACGCATGGAATGTCTCTAGATAGGATGGATCACATTAGCGACACATCGACGCATATGAAGACATTCAATGCAACGTTAGGAGGAAGATGACTGGCCAGTCCAAATTCAAAGTTTATGCCGCGCTCGTCGATGACACTGGCGATACACAATCCATCTGAAACAATCACGACTGCACGATTGGATTTACCGAATGCCATCGCCGGGTTGCGACGATACATCGTTCTTGTTGAGGGTGGGTGACTCAGGGCCATCGTCCAGCGCCATGCAAAGCACGACGACGAGTGCCAAGTCAATGCGAGGGGGAACATCAACGTAGTATTGGTCCTGCGCGAGCGTGGGCGGTGCACTGATTTTAGCGACACCGTCGCAGACGAGCATGGCTTTTCGTGCGAGCCAATCTCCAATGAGGGCGAGGACATGGGTTTCGCAGCTGGTGCAGTTGGTGACGTGGCATTCGAGGACGCACTTGCCGAGGGTGTGACGCAGTGCAATGTCAAAGAGGTGGGTCGTGCCAAACACTTGGACGTGGTGGACTGAAGGCGGCAGGTGCGCCGCCTCCACGGGCGCTTTCATGGTTGCTACTACCTTGCCGATGTCGGTCGCATCCAGCAGGTCTTTGCAACCAGTTGAAAGTACGCGGTGCCAGTCTTGCACGCGCGAATGGTAAAGACATGGCCAGGCGGAGCGACCCACGACTTGTCTTGCATGTGAAGCCGCACGGGCTTGGTCAAGGCGTACTTGGCGTTGGAAGATTGCGATGCATGGAGTCGTGGGAATGGCCAAGACGTCGGAGAGAGATTCGCGCAGCGGAGGTCTCTCCCCCTGCGAATGTTTTGGGCTCTTGGACGCCTGACTCCCACATAACGTACCAGTGCGAGGACGTTCTGTTGACGGGAATACATAATGTAACCGCCGCCTGAAACCGAAATATGTCTCCGACGAGCCTTTCGGTTTGGTGCAATTTGCGATAATTCCACGTAATACTACGTAGTAATATTGGGTTGATACTCGCCAAAATACCTCTATAAATCAATACTTCTACAATGGTCCTTGTATTTGACAGCGTGAGGGGAATTTCCGGATAATAATTGGAGTATGTGGATGACTTGTTCGAAGATCTCCTCTCGAGAGCAAGAAAGGACAGGAGACTTGCACTTGCCTACGACTCCGACCCAAGGACCTCTCTACAACATAGATTGCGTAGGTATCTCGCACCTCGTGGCCAGTCGGGATGCGCTGTCGGAAAGACTGAGTTGCGATGTCGGACAGACGGAGTCGCGTCGGCTGGAGCTTGGAGAGTGGGAAGAGTTTGACTCACCCGCTATGAGTTTGTGCATGAGCTGGCGATCGCATGTGTCTTTCCGAATCACAGCAGACGGCCCTCACCGCTCCTTCCCCTTGGTTTGTATATCTCACATTTCCTTCAGCCAATCGCTTGCGAACGAGTGTAACCGTAGAGGCGCGTCCGCGCAATCTTATCGATGCTTACCCAAATTTTCGTCTTTCAATTCACCCGCCCGCCGCCACCATCTTTGCCCTACAAAACATGCTAGGGGCTTGCGCAGTCCATCCCAAAATGCAGAAACCCACGAACTGAATCTGTTTCCGTTAAAAATATTCGGATATGAATCCCAAAACCACGCTGTCACCGAAAGACGCAAAACGAGACGGTTTTGAAATTCGTGATTCCATCTCAAAAGTTACCTCTAAAGCGTTTCCGAAAGACCTCAAATGTGCGAAAAGATGATTAAACTACTCAAAGAAGCAATGTTTCAGCAGTGTCCTACGACGTAGTTCAAGCTACATGTATTGCGCCACAGAGACGATGCCGAATCAATCGACAGACAAAAGAAACGGCAGACATAGTTAAGCCAATCAGATTGCCAGAGTGTCAAGAATTTGTTCCCGAATAGCCAATCACAATCGGGAAATTTAAGTAGCACTTGGATTGGAAAGTCCACGGATGGCGTCCCTTTTCGTGAAACTAAGAAACGCAACCTTGAACTCTCTTTCTCTCAAGGGTGTGCATTTCGGGCATCATACTATCTTTTCATCCTAAAGGGCTTTTTACCTCATCTGAACTTCGCCATCGAATTTCAGCCGCAGGATCTCGCGCAGCCCTGTGAGATCCTGGGCACATCGACCCCACCACGTAAGGCATGTGTAATATTTTCTCATGAGCGGTGTCGTCTCGAGGCCGAACGTTTGGGTATATCGCCGCCGCCGACGCTTTGGATCTCTCACACGATCGAGTTGATCAGCACCGTGGGCCCAAGGCGTGTCGAACCGCCTTTCGTGCTGCAGCACGCTCACACTGCCGTAGATTATCACCATACGCGACGTCGAACGTGTGGCGATAACGGCAACTTCATGGCTGCGGTGGCCAGAAATCATGTGTTTCTATTTGAACCAACCAACTGGACGAAGAAGTTGTGGTGGAATTGGGGGATACTGCTAAAGTTCGTATCAAAATGTCGGTTATATTATTGCTGTAATTGTGTATGTTATGCAAACCTCGAGAATGCCATCGAGGAAAGCAATTGAAATGTTGAAGGTGTACATCGTGTTGTACTAAAATTAGGTTATCGATGTGAAATCCAGCGATATCGCGTCATTTAGATTCCTAGGTCGGGCTTATCGTGATTTGTAGCCAGATGCAGACTGATGTCCAAAACCTGTACGAAAGCTTACATTATTAACGGAAAAGACGTCGAAGTACACGAGGCAGCCTCGCCAGCCCGCATTGTCACCAGGTATATCATTCTTGGGCAATGAATTCCGTCAATAAGGCAGTATCAATCGAACTCCACTGAAGTGGCCAGACGGAAATACCCATTAATAATATTGCATTCCTTTTGTCCTCCCTCTGGGCGACTGACCTCCGTATTGGCGTGCCTCGAAGTCCAAGACTACCAAATGTGTTCTAGTTTATCACTTGTCCAATTCTTCGACACACCCAGGCCTCGAATCAAAATCGTACATCATACCCGTTTCAGTCTTTCAAACATTCATGAAATCAAATATCTTGCATGCCATTCTACTTGAATGTCATGGAAAACTCAACAAAGAATCTCGTCGGGTTTGACTGCGTCTAGAATGGCTTCCTCGTTCGTCACGTCATCGGTACTCTTGTTTGCAACGCTTGGTGGCTCCGACTTTGCTTGGTTGTTGGGTGTTGTGTGGCGTTGGCGCATGGTATGAAACACACTTGCGATCAAAGCAAGGACGATGCCAGCGGCGCATCCAACAAGTAGTCCCTTGACGGCTGGGGTAGACACGACAGCAGGGGGAAAGTTGCTGCCAACGAGCATTTCATTGCTCGGCTGCAAGACACAGACCATGAAGTTGGTCTTGTTTTCCGTTTCATTCCCGTTGGCTCGAAAGGCGGGCCCCACAACTGGCTTTCGGAACGGCCAGAGTTCGCGCAATTGCCCATTGTTCGAATCACACGTAGCTTTCGATGTGGTGATTGTCAATGGTCCTTTGAGCCAACTGAGCGCAGAATACTCGACGCCTTCGTTGGCTGGGAGTTTCGAGTCGGTGAAATTTCCTTGGGGTGTTAGCGAGCTGAGCGCGTCGAACGTAGTGCTGTCCATGAGCCATCCATCTATTTGAGATGTGCCCATATACCTGCGTCGGTATTCGTGAACGCCTTCAATACGTCACAGAACGTACACATATTTCAGCGCGGGGCCCAATTTTAAGTTTGCAATTTGACGGCAATTGTCGAATTTCCTGGACAAAGTGTCAAGTGACGAGACATATCATTTGTACAAAGAGCGGAGTTGGGAAGCATCGAGGTTTCCGATTTGCAGTGGCTCGTTCGGAACCATGGTTTCATGTGTTGGTAACGGATTCGCAAGCGTCCTGTGTTACACACAAGTATATGATGCATAGTAAACTTCTCGCAATTATTGAACGTACAGGGTGTGCACATTTGGCGGCAAGACTTCGAGAAGCGTTATTGTCGTGGTTGTCAGTGTTCTAGGACGGAATGTTAGAGGTGAACACGATGCAAAAACGTACACATCTGTGACGGACGGAGGGAATACGGGCGTGTAAAAGAAGGCCGGAATCGACTCGTACGAACTTAAAGGATATGAGGTTGATGTGCAGATCGATCGGGTCATTTGTACATGGTGGTCAGGTTTGCAGGCCATTGGAACTCTTTCGCAAATGTCAAACTTTCAAACCCAGTGAAACTCCTGCACAATATTTACCGAAATGGGATTTTCAAAGGGACGGTGATGGTACGTACATGGATTGGATCGTATCTGGGAATTTAGTCGACAGAGTAGCAGCCTTGGCA
This sequence comes from Aphanomyces stellatus, assembly GCA_009835185.1. Taxonomy (NCBI): domain Eukaryota; phylum Oomycota; class Saprolegniomycetes; order Saprolegniales; family Verrucalvaceae; genus Aphanomyces; species Aphanomyces stellatus. Next base: position 11,318 of record VJMH01005171.1, on the reverse strand, counting down.
TCATCACCAATAAAATGCACGGAGGCAAGATTCTTGGGCCAGGTGATATTTGAGGACAGTTCTTCGAATCCGCCTTCAAAGGTGCTAAACGTTAACGGATGAGCGGATTTCACGTATTTCGAGCCAACATGGTTGTCACCGAATCCGGTAGAAATGTACGGCCATGGGGGTAGAGGTAGGCGTTCAAGGTACTATGGACGAAGAATTCGATATACTTCAACGTAATACTATGACGTACATCGTTTGAAGACTTGCAGGCCACTTGAATCCCTTGGGGATATAGCTTTGGGCGCCGCGCAGCGATCTACTCCAGTGGTGGAGAGGTTTCCCGCATGAACAACTTACATTTCCTGAATACGCTCCGGGAACGCGGCCATGGATAAATTGGCCGACAAGATATCCCTACACACAAAATGAGACCCCAGTCGATCGAGTCTACCAATTGCGCACAGGGAAGTCGTCCAATTGTTCAGTCCAGTGTAATTGCCCACGTAGTTGTACAGTGCGTCGTGATCTTGATTGATGACGGAACAGTTTGCCCCGACGACACAAGGAAATAGTGATCCACAAATGGCTGTGTCAACGATTGAGATGTTGGCATCAGACGGCAAGACAGCGTAAGGACAGCCAATTGCAGTTGTAGGAGCAACGAGGAAGAGGAGAAAAGACGCGGTTTTCATCTTGGAGAGCGATTTGCAAACTGAAGTGAAGCTGAAAACATGCTTTGAAGTTCGAATCAACGACCTGTGTCTGTCCAATGTGGTCTCCGTGTAAACGCAAGCTCCGTGCAAACGCAAGCTCCGTGCAAACGCAGGTTTTGCCAGCACGCTGAATACTGCACAAGGCCGTGTTTTTTTATCCGGACACTGAGTGAAAATATGCAGTTTTCAATCGAGCCTCGTTCCAAGGATTCACAAATCATAAATGTCGTAAAAAAACCATTCGTGTCGGAGGTTTTGTTAAGTCATAAGAAGTCGCTGGTATGCTTTGAAACTTCAGCAGTGTCCATATCCAGGATAATTAGATTTCGAAGCGAACGTGTGTAAAATAGAAAGGCAATTCGTTGTGAATTCCTGGAGCGGACTAGTATCGTCAAAAGTACGAGTGGCAGCATGGGTATGCTAGCTACGCAATGCCCTCTTTCGACAATTGTCTCAGCTCAGCATGAATGTCATGAGATAATCGAGGGGCAATGGGTCTTTGAAGCCATTGATCACTTTGACCGTGATGGCCGAGTCCGACACAGGTTGACCATTGGCAGGATTTTTCAAATCTTCGTCTATGGGGTGTGGTGGGTGCTGAATTCAGACAAGACGCAGCCTAAGCTCACCACGACGAATTTGCTACCAAATGAATAGATGTCCGCTGCTACAGTGTAATGCTCGTTTTGGATGACTTCAGGAGCCATCCATCGATACGTGCCAACACCTGCTGTCATGGTCGCTTGCATGTCTTCCTTGGAAATGCCGAAATCCGTTAGCTTAGTGCCTTTCTTTGAGTCCATCAGCACATTTCGAGACTGGAGATCACGGTGAATAATATTCAACGGGTGCAAGTAGACCAACTCTACGACAATGCTGTAAATATGAACTATTTTTTCAGCCCATGCAAAATCTTGGGCTTTGTATCTGTCCAAATAACCCTTTAAATCACCACCGTCCATCATTTCCATCACACATTGGAGATCCGAGGGTCGTGTCCACACGGCACCAATCAATTTCACAATATATGGCAAGTCAAAGGTGCACAAAATCTGAATTTCGTTGACGAAAGATTGCATTTGGCCGAGCGTGACTTTGGCGCCGTGCAATTTCTTCACAGCGACCACTTGGTCGTGGTAGATCCCCAGCCACACGTTTGCGAATCCGCCGGAACCGAGGACTTTTGAGAGCGAGAGATCCTTGCAATCGAGGCGAATGAGTTGCAAATCTTGTATTTTCATGTGCGACTCGTCGCCTTGGTAAACGCTTGATTGGTACGACACGTCGTTCGTTCCGGTGGGTTTCTTCAGACGAAGAAATACCATAACCGCAAACAAAGCCACAATAACGACACTGCCAACTGACATTGCGACAATTTCAATTGTGTGTGATGGTGTGGACGACCGAGTTGGTGACGGCGTGGGGGCTTGGTGACTATCAATAAGCAGCATGTGTCAATGTTCCATACCTGGTTAGAGTACAAACACGATAAACTTTGTCAGCGTTTCGTTTTCCATTAGATCACGCACAGGATGACGATATGGCCACAGCTCTTGCAAACTTGCAACGTTCTTGTCACAATCCGAGTCGGGGGTCGTGATCGAGAATGAATTCATGCCAAGCATATAAAAGAATTGTGTTGCATTTTCAGGCGGAGTCGAGTCAGTAAAGTTGCCGCGGGGGTCAGAACCTCAAATGTGCCGCTGTCCATAATCCAGCTTTCAATCCGGGACGTTGAGAGAAGTCTAACCAGAGGTAAGACACGTGTCCACGTTCATTGATAACGTATAAGTAGGTCAACGAGGCGCCCAATTTCATGTTGGTGATACGTTTCACACCGTATATGGTCAAAACAAGAACAGCGTGGATACCTTGTACAGCGTGGTTAAGAGAGTGCAATCCATGTTGCTCACACCCGCGCTGAATGCGCGATGAAATATGTTTCTATCGCATGAAAAAATAACCAGTGCATTAAATCGGACAATCTATCGTGGACATACAGAGATTTTACGGTCGACGGAAGGATATTTGGTAAGTGGCAGATAAATGCCTAAAGTAGGTCAGTCGTTTATGGCGAAGCTTCGTACAATAAGTCACACTTGCAAGTATCGTTGGGACATAGGGTTGTGTGTCTGGGGAAGAGTACGACGTACTCGTCTTGGACTGTGAAACGTGTTTAGGGAAATGACTAACGTGGCATTCAAGCTGCGTGACCAATGATAGTTGTCGGGGATTGTTACATTCGTGTACCCGTCAAAATTCCTGTAAATCAAAGTTTATCAACCTCGCTCGGGGGACTTACAATTGGGTAATCCAGTCTGGCAGGATCGCATGAGTCATATTTAACCCTCTCCATAACGTGAAGTCTTGAAATGTCCTAAAAATACACGATTTGCTTGTGATGCCATTTTCCCATTTTTAAAGCAGTCACGTACACCGAGGTTGACGTAGGATCGAAATCTGCATAGTTGCCGACAAATTGAAATTCTTGACCTCCCACAAGATTGCAAATTTGGTCGACAACACAAACGCCGCCGTCGCCAACGATTGGAACAGTGCAAAAGATTTTGTCCTCAACGGATACATTCAAGCTGTTTCTATCAGACAACGCAGCATAAGGACAATTTGGCAAGCACATCGAGGCCTTGGCTCCTGAGCAAGGCGACCTTCACAAGCATGTTGAATAAAAGTTGAATCCATGGCTGGAATCCGTCATCGAAATTTCACCAACCGTCACAGGATTTGTGTTTTCTCCGTCGAAAGGTGTCCAATCGACAAGTGCACCTCCACTTTCCTGAGATTCAGCGCTCAACACCAATATTTCAATCCTTTGAACGCCAATTGGACTTCTCGCTCGCTTGGCGTTCGTGTGCCAAATTTAATCCAAGCCGTCGACTCACATTTGATAGCGCCCCCGAGTTGCGGTGGATGTACCCCTTAGTCTTTACCGGTATATATTGCTACGTACCTAACCGACCTTAGTTCTGGAGTGCTTGCTTGAAATCAATCCCACCCGCCTAGACTCTTGGTTTTGTCCCTGCGAACCCTCAAGCCATCAGAGGCCTTGATGACGTTAACATCTTTCGACTCCACCAATCCCTCGCTCCATGTACCCTTGTTCGAGTCCTCTTGCCAATGCGGTGATTTCTCTTGTCGATTGTGCCGAGGGGATGTTGCAACTTTGGTGTTTCAAAGTAATTGGTGCTGGCTTTGAGTTTGGCAAGCAAGCCCACCAAATTCATTCCCTAGCCAAATGGAAGGAACTGCTTCTGTTGACATGAAAAAGTCGACTGAGCGAAACAATCGTCCATAACTTCTGAAATCGGAGTTGGTGTTTTGGGCCGTGAAACATTCAAGTTGTTGCAGCGAGTGAAATTCATTTCAGAATATATGTATACAGTATATATTTCACTAGAATTAATGAAACCGTTTGAAACCACCCAGAAAAATTCTCACTTGGGATGCCAAAGACCGTGATGTTTGCCACGACGGCTTACACAGTCCAAAATTTACAATGTTGATATGTCGCCAAATATTCTTCGATGTATTTGGCTATGAATGAAATATGCGATACAACTAATCGTCTCGACTCGTGCATACATCGGTACGAGGCGGTTCTTGACACCCTCAATCACGCTACTTCGACTGGAATTCAACGACGTGATGTTGAATGAATCGTCAACGACAAGAGACAATGCGATCGCAGTCTTGAGCGCGAGATTGAAGCAAGAGGTTGGAAAGATGTTCGAATCTTAACCCAAGAACGAAATGGCAAATGTCACCAAGTGGGCTCCCAAGCCGGTTAGTATATCGGTTCAATATTTGGTGACGAGAATCGGAGACGGGGGCCGTTCGTCCTCCGTGCGTTTCGACCCAATTCCAGCCCCAACTTGTGTATGTTCAACTTTCTCATTTGTTGCTCAAAACGATACTAGTTGATGGGGATGACCAAGTAAAGATGCACGAAGGAGATTAAATGTATATTGTTTGCGAACGCGGTCAAGACACCGTTCTTCCTTGGAAACTAGACTTTGTCGGTTTTCACGTCGTCGCTCTTGGTGGTACGTTTGGATTCCATTGGCTTGGCAGACACTCGTCTCATCAACGATACCATGACTTGAGCGACTAGTACAATTGCCACGCCACCTGAACAACCTGCGGCAAGTCCGACGGCGACAGGCGCTTCGTGGATGGCATGACCTATTGCACTGACGAGACCGGTTGACACGGTTGATGCCGTCGTCACACAGACTGTAAAGGGACTCTTGATTTCGGTTCTCGTGCCTCCTGTTCTATAGGCATTTTCGACCAAAGGTTTACGGTCACGCCAAAGCTCCTTAACTTGACCACCATACGAATCACAGGTGGTTTTGTTTGTGTGAATTTCCATGTACAGCGTCATCTGATACGTGTCTGCCCAGTACTCGACGCCTTCCGTCAAAACCTTGTGTGGGTCGTCGGTGATGTTTCCCCGTGGCAAGACGTTGTTGAGCGCATCAAAGGTTTCGCTGTCCATGACCCAGTCATGGAGGATCGACGCATGTAAGCTTCTATGCAAGGGTTGCAGTGGCTCGATCTCAACGTTCGTCGTACATGTATTTCAACGCTCGGCCCAATCAGAGGTCTGAAATATGCTGGGCATCCCAGATAATTCTACGCAATTGTGTGAGCAACGCCAGATCAATCAAACACGTACAGCGATTTCAAGTGAGTGGCATCGATGGAGGCAAGTTGCATGCGGTGACGGCTGGTATCGATTGATCTAAGACAAATATATACTAGAAATGTTCGACCCCACATGACGTACAATGTCTTCACATGTGGGGGTAAAGGTTGGGCCAGCGTGACAACGGTCGACTTGAGCGACCTAGATGTGACGATTTACGTCGTCACACCCACGTTGACTTACACTTCCATGACAGAAGGTGGGAAGACAAGGGGGTAAAAGAATCCGACAGGCGAGTCGTACGTACTACCGAGGATATTGTTGGCGTAGAATCATCCGGCAACGTACATTTTGGTGAGGCTCTCAGGCCATTTGAAGTCGGCAGTGAAGATCAAAGCCTCAAACGCCGAAAAGCTCCTACAAGATGATTCGACATTTCATGAATATTCATACTGCCGCTCGTACAGCGTTTCAACCGAGTTGGGAACCGACGTTGAAAGTTCCACATTGGTTGTCTCCCTGCTACAATCTCGATCGATTTAAGGTTCGCTGTCCATGTTGTATTCTTGGGCAAAACTTCAAATCCCCCGTTGAAAACTCTACAAAATAGAATCACATGAACGAAATGCATGGGGCAACTACATTGCTTCTATCCAGTCTGGCAGGGCTGCTTTGGCAAAGATATTGCCATTCAGCGTACTACAAAATATATGGACTACAAAATATATTGGAAGGCACAGTCATACACTGTCCTCAGCTCTTTTGGCCGTTTGAACCCACGTGGGATGGTGAATATTGTACCTCCATCCAGCCGCCTACACACTCGACGACATGGTCAGCACCACGTGAGTGATTAGTGGCAATAAACAGACATTTCCGTGATAGAATCAGGGAGTTGCGCCATTGTAAAATTGACCGCATTGACCTGCCACCAACACATTTTGGTGAGCAGAAATCATGTTCGTCAAACTTACCAATTCGAATCACTTCCGGTAAAATTGCCAACATACGTGTACTCGAATTGATTTGAGGTGCGATTGCAGGCATTGTCGACGACGCATTGAAAACCCGCGGCGCCGTTGCAAATGGCGCCATCATTCGTCAAAATTCTTGCATCAGATGGAAGCGAGCGATAGGGACAGTCGCGGGCCGCGTCTGAGGTTGCCACGAAAGCCATAATAATTGAGATTGGCTTCGTGGTTCCGTGCAAAAGCAAATTGAAATGATTGAGAAGAACGTGACATTTCTGCGTGCGAACATACGCAGACATTAAAATCTACGTGCAACCGCGCGTCGGACAATTGTGCAGCGTGATTCGATATTTGGCCTTTTTGACTCAGTTTTTGCGAGGGGCATCTGCTGTACACTGAATCGTGTTTTACCATCGCGAGCAAGCGAACAAAAGAGGTTCCTTTTGAGTGGGAAATCCTGGGCCAAATTCGATGCGCATGGCATTTTCGAAAGCGCACCCCTTTCATCTGAGACACCTTATTTCAACGTTCCGCGCACTCTACGTGCAAACGCATCAAGTCAGTTTGTCTGTCCACGGTGCATCCAAGAACACTTTGAAAGATGGCGGTCAAAATGGTAAATTATGTCAAAAATATCTGCTACTCTGGAGTTTTCAGTTCCTCTCATGTAAATTTTGTCGTCGTGTACGATTACCCAAAGCGACCACATTGCCTTTCTTGGGCAATTGCTTCCTCATGACTGTCCATTCGTGGGTCGAGGGATGCTACGTGGCATCTTTTGGCCAAACAGCCCAGCGCCATTCCTTGGATCTACGTATGGCGATAGGCAAATTCAAGACGAGTTGGCCATACGAGAAACTCCATCAACTTGGCGCAGTACGATTTATATCTAGTCTAGGCACGTGGTCTGCGTCACAAAATCGGGTGTTTTGTGGGGACTTCATCGGCGATGGCCACGTTGCATACACATCCCGCGGCCAACATGGAGAATTGTGTTGGGGGCGTCCTTGTTGGTGTGGTTTTAGACTTTCTTGACGTTGGTGTTGAAATTGAGACAATGAAACATTGGGACAAATGGGCGTGGACAATTTGTGATAGGACCTCACTTTGTATCTTTTCATTGCAGCCACGCCAAACTCTTCTGCGTTCTACGACCAATACATCCTAAGCTTAAGTTGGTTGTCAGCGTAAATAAACGCCACGCTCTTCAACGAAAAATTCTTGGCGGCAGCAGAAATACTTCGAGAGTGAGTGGGCACCAAGGGCCAGATCAATGCCCTGCCCCATTTTGGGATGACTCCCATAACTGAATGACCGCTAGGGGGACGACTTGATGTACGCGCATACTTGTCATAAAATTGGTTTCTATTATAGGGCATACGTATGAAGCTCTTTGATCTTGGTAAAAAATACATGGGCAACTTGAACTGCCTCGGGGCGATCATTTGGGTTTGCTGCCAAACAGCGGAGTGCTAACTCTTGGATCCAAGGCGGGCAATCTTTCTGGAACGAGGGTTTCAACTGTCCACCTGCGACGCGAAGCATGATGGCACTGTCAGTAATTGGTTCGCCAGTCGCAGGATTTTTAATATCTTCGTAGGGAATTTGGTGGGTGCTGAATTCGGACAGCAGACAACCTACGACTCGTCGTGAGAAAATTCAAACGAGCATGAGTGTACCAAAGGAATACATATCCGCGGAGACGGTATAGTATTGATCTTTGAGCACCTCAGGAGCCATCCATCGATACGTGCCGACGCCCATGGTCATGGTTGCTTGCATGTCTTCTTTTGAAATGCCAAAATCCGTCAACTTGGTGCCTTTTCTCTTGTCCAATAATACATTTCTTGACTTGATGTCGCGGTGGATAATATCCAGCGAATGTAAATACACCAACCCCTCGACAATACTCGAAATGTGCAAATATTTCTCGGACCAGGGAAACATTTCGGGGGTGTTTCGGGTCAAATAATCTCTCAAATCGCCCCCGTCCATATATTCCATGACGCATTGCAAGTCCGTCGGTCGGGTCCACACGGCACCCACGAGCTTGACAATGTGCGGCGAGTCGAATTTCGCCATCAATTTAATTTCTGCAATAAACGACTCCATGTTGTGCGTCGTGACGTTGCGGGTGTGCAATTTTTTGACGGCGACGGATTGTTCTTGGAACGTTCCGAGCCACACGTCGGCAAACGCACCCATGCCAATTTGTCTCGACACTTGGACGTCGTTGGCATCGAGTCGATACAGCTTGAGGTCGTCCATGTTCAATTTGCCGTCGTCATATGTCAAAGTACCAGTGCCTTGTGTGGGCCCAGATTCGGTTATCGTCAACTTCGACTGGCGCCGGCGCCGCCAAAGCATAAACATAACGCCAACAACGACGATGGCCGCGACAGACAAACCCGCGATGAGTCCCATGTTGGTTGTGGCATTGGATTCTCTTCCCCCGTTGGTGTCGCCCGTCACACACACCAAAAACTGCGTTTTGGTTTCAACAAATCCCAACATCTCGACGACGGGTTTTCGATCAGGCCATAGGGCCTTGAGCTGGCCCCGCTCGGCATCGCAGACACTCTGGGGTGTCGTAATAGCCAGTGGTATCTTCACGTAGGCGGCAATGTCGTAGTAAAAGCCTTGGTCGGATGGCTTCATGGTCGAATTGGTAAAATTGCCGCGGGGTTTGAGTTGATTCAAGGCTGTGTACGTGTCGCTGTCCATGACCCAACTCGTGATATCCGAACTGCGGAGGCTCCTACACCGACTCGATTATGCAATGTGTATAAGCGAGTGGATAGCGTGTACAAATAGGTTAAGCTGGACGGCGACAATTTGAGCCCAGAAATTTCCTTGCAACCTAAAATGCTCCTGTCCACAAATGGTTTAGGCCGCGACGTCGGCGGGCCACTTACAACGAGCGCACGCTGGGGCCGCTGATTCGAGTTATTTTCATCACAGCGCCATCTTGCGCGAATGACTGGGCTACTTTTGGGCCAAGCGTCAACGTGCGTACGTTGGAAGGGAGGACTTCGTTGAGAGCTATGACAGTGGAGTGGACAGTCCTACAAGAATAGATAAAAGCGTTGTTTTGTCGTCAACGTGCATACAATTCGGTTACCGTCGAGGGAATGACCGGTGGTTTGAACAGAGCTTCGTCGTTGTATTCTCTACAAATGGACCATGAGAAACGCTATTGTTTGTTCCGGGCCATACATCCTCGTGAGGTTGGACGGCCACTTGAAAGGCATGGGGAAACTCATCTTGTCAAATCCTTCGATGCGTCTTGATCCAAGTTAGTCGCTCCAGTTTGGAACGATCCGGTTGTCGTACATGGTTTGAATCGCATCGGCAAACGAAGCAAAGGAAAAATTCACAAAATTCTCGACAGCGTTGAAAGCACTAGGCACACAGTCAGACACGACATGGACTTGAAAACATGAAAATACATGTCCGTCACTGTTGGGCCAAGGTTGGTGTAGGCACCGACAAAGCCATACTTGGTGTCGTTCACGACGGTGCACGCAGCATTGACGACGCAATCCGTCCACACTTGGCCGCACACGTCCCGTTTTGATTCGGTCGAAAGTCGACAGCGCCGCGTATGGACAGCCAGCAGCGCTAGGTCGTGGGGTGCTTGGTGTCGACATCACTGCTTGAAGTAAGGCGAAAACAGAGCAACTGGCAGGTCGCTGGATTTTGATTTGTGGACGAGCGTGCGTGCGACGCCCGTTGCGACGTGCACAGTCGATCGGGTCGTGAGTTTTTGTGCCCAGCCAATCACCACGGGCAAATTTTCAAAAATTCTCGCTTTTGATTGGACCGAGCTTTGATTTACTTGAAGCATATAGTATAACATAACACGCTATTACAGAAGTTATAACTATATGTCGCGTCGAATGTTGGACAACTGCATACACTTTTTCACGAGAACTGCTGTCTGAATTACAAAGAGACACTATTTTGAGCGAGTTTTCCCAATTCAATTTTGATCGCGCCATGCGGTTTCGATTTCAATTCCGCAGGCACTGCATCACCAGAATTGAGACTTGCAAAACTCTTACAGTCCAACAAAAAACGATTTGTCACGGCGGCAACAAGGGACACCTCAACATATCCCTCACCAACCAATCATCCAACCCCTCAACCTCCGTTCGCCCACTTGCGTGTCAAAGCCACAAAAATACATGACAACGTCGCACGCATTGTTCGATACTGTATTTACAATATGAACGTGCCCAGCTCCTTAATTTTCGTTCGAAGTACATGGGAGACATAAGCAGCCGTCGGACGATCATCCGGTTGGGTGGCCAAACACTGGAGTGCCAATTCGCGGATCCACGGCGGGCAGTCGACTCCAAAAGATGGCTTCAATGTCCCTGCCACCACCTTGACCATCACAGCCGTGTCAGCAATGGGTTCGCCATTGGCAGGATTCTTTGCATCTTCATATGGGATGCGATGAGTACTAAATTCAGATAAAATACAACCTAATCGAGTCATCCAAAATAAATACAAGATATTCAAACCAAAAACACATACCAAATGAATACATATCGGCTGCGACCGTGTAATATTGATCCTCAACCACTTCGGGAGCCATCCAACGGAACGTGCCGACGCCCATGGTCATGGTCGCTTGCATGTCTTCTTTTGAAATACCAAAATCCGTCAACTTGGTTCCCTTGGTCGAATCCAACAAAATATTTCTCGATTTCAAATCGCGGTGGATAATGTCCATCGAGTGCAAATACACCAACCCTTCGACAATACTATGGATGTGCAAATATTTGTCGGACCAATGGAATGCCGCTGGACTGTGGTGAGTCAAATAATCCCTCAAATCGCCGCCGTCCATGTATTCCATCACGCACTGCAAATCGGCAGGACGGGTCCACACGGCCCCGACCAACTTGACAATGTACGGCGAGTCAAACTTGCTCATCAATTTGATTTCGTCGACAAACGATTCCATTTGCT
>VJMH01005170.1:0-55787 GCA_009835185.1 Aphanomyces stellatus | reverse complement strand
TACGCGCAAACGAATGCGATCGCTCGGTACGCGGCCAAGTTGACGGGCTTGTACCCGTCGGATCCGTTGGAAGCGCTGGAAGTCGACATGATTGTGGACGCGGCGGTGGAGGCAACCATGGCCATTGTGGACGCCCTCCACAGCTTCAAGAACGACGAAGACCAAGCCAAAGCGGTCGCCGAGTTCAACAAGTCGCTGCTCCCGCGCATCCTCCATGGTCTTGAGAAGCGCGTCGTCGGGCCGTACTTTACGGGCGACAAAGTCACGGCAGCGGATTTCTACTGGTTGCATTTTTACTACCATGCGTGGACGACCAACCTCAACCACGTCGAAGCATCGCCAGCGGACTTTCCCAAACTCAAGGCCATCGCGACGACACTGCATGCGTGCGATGAACTCGCCGATTATTTCGCCAAGCATAAGCAAGAGAACGTGTAAATTCCCCACACCATCATCGACGGTGCCACTTATATATTTTGCGCAGCGATTGAGGTTAATAATATAACCATTTATTCATGTTGGGTTTTTGGAAAAAGTTGTGAGTTTATGAACTCACAATGAGCGTACTTGTTACAACCACAAACCACCTCGTCCTTGTTCAGCCCCAATGTTGTCTCCAAGCTCTACGAACACGTTTTCGCATGGTAGTTAAACTATAAGTATTATTGCAGCTGTGTTATTGACTTCAAGGTTGCAGCACTGAGCAGGTAGTCGCTGAGTCAACAATTGTGGTCAATTTAGTGTGCGCATGCCAATGCGACTCCCAAACTAACGTAATCACCTCTAAACGACTCAAACCCTAGTTATTTGCAACCCCTAAAACAATACGAACGCCATCCACATGGTGATGTCAATAACAGATATATTTGCATCCAATACATGATCAAAGGAACGCCAATGTTGCCACAGTCGCCCTTGTGTCTCCCCTAGTTGTCTTGCTTGTGCGTTGCCAAATAGTCAGCCAATTGGTCGCACACTTGGAGTGTCGTAGCGATGGTTTTGAGTTTCGGAAAGTCCAACGGCGACGCTTCGAGCTGATTGAGTTTGGGTAACCATGAATGCAGGTAAAAGTACGTCCAGTACAAGTCCGCAAACGTAACATTAGGACCTGTGAAGTATGGCCCCACGACACGCTTCTCAAGGCCGCCAAGGAGGCGCGGGAAATGCGATTTGTTAAACTCGGCGATCGCTTTGACTTGGTCTTCAGCATTGTTGTGGCTGTGGAGGGCGTCAATCATGGCAAACTTGAGTTCGACCGTCGCGTCCACAATCATATCGGCTTCCAGCGCTTCCAATGGATTTGACGGGTACAAGCCCGCCAACTTGGCTGCGTACCGCGCGATTGCATTCGTTTGGGCATACGTGGTGCCATTGACGGTGAAAGTTGGAAACTGACCAAATGGAAGATCAAACGATGGATCCTTCTTGCCAAAGTCTTGGAGCGGAATGCGGACATCGGTGAAGGCAATCTTGCCGTAGGCGAGGATGTACCGAATGGGCTCGGCGCGCCACGGAACATCAAAGTAGACGAGTGTGAGGTCTTGTGGCGCGGCCATGGTGGTTGAGGAAATTGAAAAGTGAGTTGCTGCGCTTGTTGGCAGAACTCCCAAGTGGCGCCACAAGAGCGAAACCCAAGATCCCGCCACTGGCCAAGTATCAGAAACGCGATTTCCTTGATACTATTTTGCTGGTTCATATACTGGGGGAGTATAATTGTCTTGGTGAGGGTGGCACCCTGACCTACTGCCAAAATGAGAACATACTACTTGTGGTGGCCAGAGCGAACGCAATCTCGATGCATTGGCGTTGGAAGAACACCCAATCTAGACAGCGAAAGAAAGGAGACACGATGGCAACTTCATGACGAAGATGGGACACAGCGGAAGCAGATATGAGAGCATGAGCTGGCCTTCGGGGGTCATAGTGCGATACACAAATCCTTCGTATCTATTTGGACACGAGCAAACCAAAATCACAAACTCGAGCCAATACTCCTGCTACATATTTCTTCAGCACCAATGATGGGGCCACCAAAAACCATTTTACAATGGCGTGCTCGTGAATGTAGTTCGTCTACTCTAGTGCGGGGCCACAGGTTGTACCAACTGACCCATGCCCCCCTGCCACTCATGTCAACTATAGTTCCAAGGCTACACAAACATTCCTACATCGTTCGTCTCAGCTCCCTTGGCATGAATATGTTCTGGTCAACGCGGGCGCAGGAACGGGAAATTGTTTGACCAAACCTATTTGAAAATCGAAGATATGAATTTCCCAGAATCATTTGGAGTCCACTGCCCAGCACCAATTCGACAGCAACTCTTGATTTCAAACGACATTAGTCGAGTCGTTGACGACTGAATGTCGTCAAACGACATTAGTCGAGTCGTTGCAACTTTGGTAATCCCATCATAAAAAAATTCTGCCCTTCTTTCAAATTCTTCACGCGAGTGTCAAGAAGGTGCTTGTACCTTTCGTGAGCCTTGCTCGAGAGTATGACGACATTGTCGTTCCTTGTCGTGGTCATCGCCAACGTGGGTCTCTTAATTAACTAATACTTCGAAGTACACAAGCTTCTGTTACGTGCAAAACACTCGTTCATGTAAGCACTTCCAGAAGCGTAACTACGCACTGGAACGGCGACGTGGCCGCACATGCATATCCAACATTTTCGGATGGAGAGCCCCACCCGTGAATGAGTGGCGCAGGTCGGCGTCGGCTGTCAGTTCAAAGTCAAATCGACTCACAAGTGTCGCGATGATAATTTGCATCTCCGCCAGTGCGAATCGATATCCGATGCAATTCATGACACCGGCGCTGAATGGCATGTAATAAAACGCATGCGACTGACCGTGACGGAGTGCCAAGTCGGCGTTCCACTCGGCCGAGTGCTCCACGAATCGCTCGGGGATAAACTCGTCGGGGCATGCCCAGTACTTGGGGTTGCGATGCAACGCGCCAAACTTCACCAGCATTTGCGTTCCCTACGTCCATCCATTTGGCCGTCTCGTGGTTTTTTGTCTGATTGCATACCTTGGGGGCATCAAAGGACGACCCGTCGCAAGTCGGGATTCGATCGGCTTGCAAGGCAATTCGAGGTGTGATCCCTTCCGTCACCGTGTTGAGTCGCATGCTTTCTTGGATGACGGCCAGCGTGTATGTGAGCTCGCCCACAGCCTCGGCAGTCCCGAGAGACCCATGGTGATGGTCAGCTACAGCTTTGTGTTCTGCACGAAGCAGGGCTACGACCCGTGGTTGCGTTGCCAACGTAGCCAACGTCCAGCTCAAAACGCCGCTAGCCGTGTCATGGCCAGCAAACAGCACCGTCATGGTGTGTGCGATGGCTTCGTCGACCGTCGATTCCCGCAAAATCAAATCCAAAAAATCGACTTGCTTGTCGTTTTTTTCGGTCGTCGTATCTTTCATGAGTTTGGCGTCGATGATGTCGGAGATGAGACGACGCAAGGCTTGCTGGGCTTGTCGACGACGGCGGATTGCTGGCAGCGGGAGACGCATGAAGCCAGGAATGGCCACGAGACCAATCAAAATGAATTTCCCCGGCACGCCTGCGTAATGCTTGTACGTGGCGGCAGCTTGTGGGTGGTCTTCGAAGTTTAAACCACACATGGCGAGGCCAATGATATTGAGTGTGAGTTGTCGCAGCACTACAAAAAGCAAAGTCCTGGTGTCGGAAGACTATGCTGGCAAACCTGGTAGCATGTTGAGACTTGGGTGGTCGCGTGTGTTCTGGACGAGGCGATCACACGCTGCGAGGGTTTGAGATTCAAATATGGTCAAATAGGATTTAACAGCGGAGGCAGTAAAGAGCGGCGAAAAAAACTTGCGGTACTTGACATGGAGGGCGCCTTCGGCACTCAGGATGCCCACACCCAGCATGAGGTCCTATTGCATATTGTGTGAGTAGAGTACTGATCGAGGAGCTGACACCTACTGCCAACAGTAAGTTGATCTTCGGATCCCGCGGATAATTATTCGCGTTCGTGGCAAGAACATGTTGGATGGCCTTGGGGTCCGAGAGAAGCAGTGTCGCTGAGCAATTGCCGGAGGCGTACGACGCCACCATACGCCTTGGCCCACGAAAGGAAGGGCTCAGGGTAGTTGCCATTTGTTTCCCAACTCGTTCTTGCGCCAACGACATCATGCCTACAGACTTTGTGAGATACGACGTCCAGCGTGTCAAGCGTACAAGTTGCCAAAGAGAAAACTCGAAGGCTTTGGACCCGGAAGGTGGGCCAGCGGGTGAGTTTTCTTATGGAGCACGTGAAAACCTACGAAAAGGCTCGCGACAACCACTGCGAGAATGGACCAAGATGTCGTGCTCTCAACAAAAGAGATGATGAGACCCGATGGCAGCTTCATCGTGCAACACGAAAACTGACAATGCAGTAACAATACCCATACCGGATAATCATCCGGATCGCTACGACCGACGCATGCATCGAAATCCTCAACGGTTGGCGGCGGCAGTATCATGGCAAAGTGCATGCTTGGTCTGGCGCTCTGTCGCTGTAGTTCTCCATACGACCCACGCAAACACCGATCGACAGGCAAACAAATTCCTGATTGTCCTCGGGTAATTACAAAAATTTATTGAAATCCTAATTTTCAATAATAGTCACATGACCGCCACGAAATTCGTGTGTCGTTACGGTATCCGGATGAAATCCCTGCGACCCTGACGAGGAGATTTTGGAACGCATCCAAATCCATTGTCTGAATCATTTGTCAAGAGGTGCAATCTTAGAACGAAATGCGCGCATTTCATGTCAAAACTGGGATAAATGTTTTCCGCCAAATTAATACTTTCGCTTGAAACGGCCCCTCGGGACAGTGGATTGATGCGATGGGTTGTGAATTTTTTGGAGCAATTTTTCCGAGTTGTTCGGTTGCAAATGTGTTGTCTATTCGATGTTCCCAACTACTACGCAGTAGCTCCATTGCAAGCGTCCGTTGCAACACTCGCGACCCTGGTTGTAGGAGGGAGTATGTTTTCTAGAATTCTCAACGTCGTTTGACTAAAATATTAGTGTTCGACAACCTCACGATACAAACCACCGGCCTCGCTGTCGAGGCGTCGCCCCATATTCATAAAGCCTTGACCGACTATGAAGTAATGCCGTCGCCGGCCTTCTTTGTCGGTCTCTTTACAATCCCCGGGCTTCTCCGCCTTCCGTTGCTCGAAATCTTGCGGCGACGCAAGCTCCAACACACTATCCGAAACATTTTTATTGATGTCATCGACGCTGAATTGACAAAATCAGCAAGCGACAACTGGCAACGAAGACCTCCACGACTTGATATTGTCCATGTCGACCACGGAAGAGGCCATTGCACACACCAAGTCGCTTCTTCTCGGAGGGCATGGCACCACCAGTACATTGCTTGGTTGAGTTTTCCTATGTCTTCACTCGGGCTTTAGGCTCCTGATGGGGGCAGAGGATGAATAGTCACGTCCACTTTCGATGGGCGCAGCGTTGCTCCTGTAAAATGATGCCGCAAGTCGGCAGTGGGTGCCAGCTCAAAGTCGAATTTGCCCACAACGGTCGCGACCACAAGGAGCATTTCCGCCTTGGCTAAACGAGAACACATGCAATTTATGGCGCCTTCGCTGAACGGCAAGAAGAAATATGTGTGGGGTTTACCCTGTCGCAGGACCAAATCAGCATTCCACGCGGTCGAGTCTTGGATGAATCGCTCGGGGAGAAACTCGTCGGGTTTGGTCCAATACAGCGGGTTTCGATGGATCGCGGCAATGTTCATCATGATTTGAGTGCCCTACGAGTGTCCCAAAATCATTGCGCCATCGTTCTTTTACTACGAGAAGGCTGGCGTTTGGTCATTGTTGGCTCAGTGCATTAACCATGATGCTGCTCTCAGTGCTCGTCGCGTCTCTTCTCGAGACTTGCATAATCCCATCCTCCATCGTTCTTGCACTTCTCGTCGCAAGCTTTGTCTACCCTTCGCGCCACTCAAAGCTCCACATCTTGGCACATCTTCCCGGTCAAAAGCCGTCCAGATATTCTCTTTGGCAACTTGTATTACACTGTCCTATTTGTGAGGTTTTTTCATGCTATATGTAGACTGGATGTACTGGGGGCGATGGCGAGTTGGCAAACCCATGGTAACTACCCCGAGCCATTCCACTCGTGGGTCAAAACGTACGGTGGCGTCGTGCGCGTCCGTCAATTGTTTAGCTACGCGCTGATTCTCGCAGACCCCAAAGCCATCCAACACGTCTTTCTCACCCATGCCGACAACTACCCACAGGACCCAATGATCAACCTCATCACGGCGGTAAGGATGGCATGCATGTCCTTCAGCATCAACGATAAGTTTCCAGGACCTTACTCTTGGCGTCAGTGTCTTGAGTGCCGACGGGCCCTCCATGCCAAATACCGCAAGTTATTTGCGCCTTATTTCACACCCACTCGCATCAAATCCTTCCTCGACATGTTTAAAGCTCAAGCCCACGTCACGTGCGAGCGCCTTTTGCTGGCCACGGGCTCGCACGACCACGCGACTCTCGAGCAACCTGCCAAAGACTTTTGGACGTGATTTTGCCTGCATCGACCCTCCAAGGAGCGATCGCACACACCATGTCGGTGCTTTTAGCTGGCCACGACACTACCAGTGGGGTTTTGGGCTGGACGTTGGCGGTGTTGGCCACGCAGCCCCGAGTCGTGGCTTTGATCTGGGCAGAATACGACGCTGTTTCGAAACGGCACCATGGATCGCTCGCGACGTCCGAGGCCTTGGCGGAGCTTACATACACGCTGGCTGTAGTACAAGAAAGCATGCGATTGAATACGGTCACAGAAGGCACAACCCCTCGAATCGCCCTCCAAGCGGATCGTATCACGACGAGCGACGGCAGCAACTTTGCAGTTCCCAAGGTACGACAGAATTCACGACCAACCCTTTAAGGCATGGGAAAGTTTGACGTCGAGTAGGGGACGCAAGTGGCTGTGAAGTTGCGCCTTGCATCGCAACCCCAAGTACTGGACACTGCCAGACGAGTTTATCCCTGAGCGATTCGCGGAACACTCGCCCGAGTGGAACGCCGACTTTACACTGCGCGATGGTCATTCCCATGCCTACGTCTTCATGCCATTCAGTGCAGGTGTCATGAATTGCGTCGGTGCTCGATTCGCACTGGCGGAGATGCAACTTGTTTTGGCGACGTTAATCCGTCGATTTGACTTTGAGCTGACGGCGACCGCGGACCTGCGGCACACTTTTACGGGCGGCGCACTGCATCCAACAAAGTTGGCGATGAATGTGCGGCGAGTCCAAGCCCCAAGTGCATAACCGTCTTCTGTTTATAATCAAACACGACTCTGGTGGATACTACACTTTGAAATTCTCTTGCGGAGAAGCCGAAAAATTGTTCCAATAGAAGAAGTAAAGGCATAGGATTTTCTGAGGACATGACCAAGAAGACATTTTATATGCAGACCAATGAAAACGAGGCCAGTGACTGTGTTGGAGTTGACCAAATTAAGTGCATTGCGTCAATCTCGTCACAAACATATTTTGCACGTGCCTGATTAGTCACTCTCTTGGGAGATTAGTACTTCTTCATCGCAAATTCAAGAAATGCGTCGATCGCAGCGACAAGAGACACCCGACACGATGATCGACACTCATGATGGCATGGTTGAAGACATACTAGTATACGTCTGGATCGTCGTGCCACGTTTTGAGACTACCATAAAGCACACAATAACTCACCAGACTTTTTCCGCACTCTTTTGTGATTTGCTGCTGGCTGTTTAATACTTTTTCCGGATAATACTACGAAATATTTCGTTCATGTTTCTAATTATGTACTAGTATACTTCGAAGTATTATACTTGATATGTGTATAAAGTATTAAGTATATATATCATGGTCAGGCGTTTGGTGAGTAATTCTGTGCTTGAGTGGTATTGTGTGATTTGGGCTTTCTGCTGATTAGTTTTGTGCGGTGAGTTATTGTGTGCTCTACGGTGATTGGCCCATTTGAAGACAACTCTCAGGCTGAGATGTTACGCAGGTTAATCAATCTCGAATTGTAGAAGGGTGTCGTTTATCTTCAACATTTCAGGACTTCGATGAAGTGTCCGCTTCAACAATTTTGAAATGTTTTCGATTTACTACTGAGTTTCACTCAAAACTATAAGTATATAATTGAAACGAGAACGAGGTACTTGTGTGAGCTATTGTATCGCACTCGCCCCAAACAACGGTTTAGTAATCTTCGCTGTCATACCCCGTATCGTGCAAGTCGGGCATCCGGTGTCCATTTTGAATGTACGCATCTACGTTGTCTGGATCGGCGGCCCATGACGCGTCTTCAGCCGCAAACGGCACGGCGCGCCACTCGTACACAGCAATAAAGTGCTGCAGGAAGCGCACGTACCAATCCCAAAAGGCCGCGTGGGCCGCCAAGCCGCACTCGCGCGCCGCCCAAAAGTGGATTCGCATCCATGTTCGCGAATCCACAAGGTTGAAAGCATTGCCTCGGACGCTCGAGTGGCGCTTCTCGTTGTACCAGGCCTTGGCGTGGCTGGGCTGACGCATGCCCCAGCGTCCACTGTCTGACCATGGCGTGCCTTCGCCACCCATTTTCTGTACGATCCAATCGGCCAGTCGCTGGCCATGGGCCGTCGCGCCGTCCTCTTCGAAGAAAAAGGGCTTGAGCTGGTCGTCCAAGAAGGCCCGCGCGTAGAACCGCGTGCAGACTTCGCGGATTTTGTCGCCGCCGCCAATGTCATGGAGCAGATTGGCGCTTTTGGCCGTTGTGGTGAATGTGCCGTGGTCAACGACGAGGTCAACGGGGCCTTGGATTGAGGCAGGCGTCGGGAGCGCCTTGTGCGCGTGGAAGGGGCAATGCGATGTGGGATTGTCGGATATGGCCGTGTCGGGGTTGGCAAAAGGACACTCGGACCCACTGGATGTGGTGGAACTGTGGCGTTGCTTGAGCTTGGCAGGGGTGGAAAGTGGTGGTAATGTCATCTTTGAGGGTTTGAATGTTCAGGGCGGAATTGAAAATGAGTGATTTGCGCCGTTGGGTGGCGCGTCCCCGTCGCAGGCATAAACGATCGACGAGGCTTCTGAAGACGCACGTGCTGCTTCTTGTTGATATTTCACGCTGTGGAAGTGTCGTCCAATCGTGGAATGACCTTCCACGCACGTTTCGAGTCGTTTCATTGGTCTATGATTTGCAGCCGATATTTCTCAGCCAATCATAATTCACATCTCAATCCAATGATGAGTTCTCCTCGCAGTCCTCCAACATGAAACCCTTTCGAAATGATGGCAACACGTGCGTCTATTACTTCATCCAACCCGCTTTGAGGTTTACAAGCCTAAAAACTTGCGCACGTTGCGTTCGATGCGATCATGAGCCCATGCTGGGACAGGTTTCAAGCTGCGGCTTCGCATGTCGGCGCAGTGGGCCGTGCCGTCAATGTACACGACGTCCGAGTTCAGGTTCACTGGTTTTGTGTCGTTGGTAAAGGACAGCGCCGACCACGGATCCAAGTTGCCGTTGACCCACACGACGTTGGATGTGTTGACCTTGAGCCCGCCGTACACTTGGCGAGTTGTGGCTGTGTTGGCCTCCGTGTCGTTGATTCCAAAGAGGCGGCGGCACATCGTGTAGTGCGTCGCATCCAGCGTACCGTATTTCAGCACACCAAAAAACGACTTGGCCGTGGCACTGAGCTGTGCAAACCCAAATTCGGCACACGTTTGGTACATCCACTGGCGCCACGTTGCGTTGGGATTGACCACCGACGTCGAGAGATAGCCGTCGACAGCATACGAGTCATAGTTGGAAAGCGTGCAGTTGGCGAACGAGCCTTTGGGCGACCAAATGGTGCGCGCGAGCGAGGCGAGGCCGTCCAGCGGCGTGCGACTCGTGTTGAAGAGCACGCACACGTCTTTGAGGCCATATTTGGACAGACCGTTGTACTGGGCGTAGCTCCCAAAGATGTTGGACGCGATCAATTCCAGCGTCGCGCGATGCCAGTCATTTGTGACAGGCCCATCACACGGATTGAAGAGTTTCTTGAGCAGCGCTTGGTCATCGGCAGCTGAAGATGCGACCAGCGCATGGAACGACAAGATCGCTTGGCCTACCGACATCGCACACGCATCGCCGCCAACGGCACGCAAGCCCTTGGCCACCGTGTCCTTGTACTCGTGGAAGTCAGTCTTCATGTTGACGGGTGCAGAACTGGCCACGGCGCCAGCAAATCGATCGGGGAATTTCGAGACGAGGAAGCCCGCAAGCATGCCAGGGTAGCTCCCGCCAAACGCGACCCACTTGTTGGTTTTGGTCAAGTTGTGCAGTCCAACAAAGTACGATTGGAAGCGTGTCAAATCGAGCAGCGCTTGCTCCATCGTGAGGAACTTGAGGCTGTCGATCGAGAGGTCCCCCGTGGGCTGCGACAGCCCGTAGAAGCGGTGTTCGACACTCACGACCATGGCTTGATATGTCTGTGCGAGCTCGTTCATGAAGACCGTCGATGACGTCACCGTGGTCGCATCTGCTGGGCTTTCACCATTCACAAAGAGGAAGATGGGTGCATTGGCGCCGCCAAACCAGTCCGTGTTGACATGGTACCGCTGCTTCCACGTCTTGAGATTGGTTGACGAAGTGTGGTCGAGCGATTGATTTGTAAACCAGAGGTCGTTGGGGATGTCAACACTGCGATCCGACGAATCGTCGCTGCGGTCGTCCGTGTGCCCCAGCAGCATGTCGTTGAGTGTGATGCCACCGGCGGCCCCAAAGGGATGGAGGGCGGCGGCGCTCGTCGAGGCGAGGCACGCAGCCAAGATGGGAAGGAGGCGAAGCATGGCGAATTGGAAAATGAGATGGAAACGAGCATGAGGGAAGCAAGTCGTGCAGACAACCACGTTGGTCGACTGTCGGGGGGTTGCTTTTCAAAGTTGACCAATCAAAACCCTCGAATGAGTACGAGCAGATTTCGATTGTTGGGAATGGCTGAAAGACGCACCTCATCCGAGACAAGTGGATTTACACCAAGTACTTTGTTATAACACGAAACGAAGGACTCTCTCTGGTCCAAGATGTCATGTTTTTCTGTTCTACTCCTGATCTAGTGCCCATTTATGGCATCTCTCTTGCTGATGCAAGCCCGTGGGTAGCAATCCGAGCCTTCCACGTCGGCGAGCTTCACGTCCTAACGGCTATAATTCGGACGTTTTCGGCGATTGTTATACTTCAATGTTTTGAATATCTGGACCAGAACAAGCTTGCTTGTCAGCAAGTTCGTCTTTTATTGAGGATGCGAAAACATTTGTCAAAAGCACACGATCAAGTCGATGCTGTATCAGCAACAACCACAAGCGTCATGGACCAAACAAAAATGCTCTGCAGGCTTCCTGCACTGTGGGGCACCTTTACCTCGCAGCAAGAACTGCCATCAACCTTGTGTTGCGAATGAACGGTGCAATGCGCACGATATGTTGAGGCTCATGTCGTACGATGGAAGAGAAGATTCCCATCTTTCGTTGAATCCACAGCATGAACCGCAATTTGAGACTCGTTGTGCGCTGCACGCGTCGATGGCACTTGTCGGTGGGTCGGGTTCCGTCGTTTGATTGGCTATAATTAAACAAAATAAGCCAATCCGTGGAGGTGGGCATTGGAGTCGCGTGTTGGGCGATCATATTCCAAATGAACTGGACGTGCGTCGGCGCCGCCGCGCGGCAGACGTACCTCGTGCGTCTACAGCAGACAGACGACGTGCTATGCAGTACGCGTTATGGTCAAGCTAACATCACGTGCGAGCTTGTGGCGGCGCGGCAAGCGTGCCCCCAAACAAATGCACTGGCGGCAGCGTTCGTGGTGCCCACCCCGCTCGTCTGCAACGAGACCAGGCCGAAGGCCGTGTCCGACACTCGCATGCTCGAGTGGTGCGCCCAGACAACCGCTGTCCTCTCACCTGACCGCACGCGTCGCTTCTACTGCAACCCAAGACCCGTCCCGCTCGAAATGGACGCATGTCGTCCTGAAACGTGGGCGGCGACCCTCGTCCTTCCCAACGGCCTCGGCCTACCCGATTCTGCATGTGCCATCGAAGCGCTCGCTGTCGCATGCGAGAAACAACCATCGTCCTCCAGCGTCACTGCGTGTCCAAGCGGGAGTGTCACCAATATATCGTCCATTTGCCGCGTCTTCAGTCGAACCACCCTGCCATCGTCGACTTCTCCCGACACAACGCCAAGTCCCTTGATGCCGTCATCCAGTAGCCCCTCAATGCCATCCTCCAATATCCCTGCCTCGCCCACATCACAACCTACTTCGACCCAACCGACCACCGTCGTCGCCATCGCCGTCACCGCCGTCGTGCTCGTTCTTGCGTTCTACTTTCTCTATTGGCGCCGCCGACGTCGCTCCACCACGGTCGAAACCCCGCCGGCTTCGCACAACCACACAATTTCAGATTATTACAATCCCCACACCGATGACGAAAACGACGACGACGAGGCTTCTTTGGGCCGACCGGCGGCCGACATGAAGCTCGTTGGCATCAACGACCTCCAACTCCATCGTCTCAACTTGACCGACCTCGTCGTGGGTTCAAGGCTCGGCGGGGGTGGATTTGGCCAAGTGTTTCTTGGCACGTATCGGGGCCACGCCGTCGCGATCAAGCAACTCGTGCGGCGGCGGCAAGGCCAGCAACACGACGTGCAATGTTTCCTCGACGAGTTGCTCCTCATGGCCACGTATGAGTTTGTCGTTGCCAACAACTGTGTTGTACTTGTGTGTTGTAGATTTCAGTCGCCGTACCTGGTGCGCTTTCTTGGTGCAGCGTGGAAGAGCTCCGCCGTGCCCGAAATGCGGTGCGTGCTCGAGTTTATGGACGGCGGAGACCTCCGCCACCAACTCAAGAAGCGCACCGCGGCCCTCTTTTCCTGGCCCGCCAAGCTGGAGATTATCCACGCCATAGTCTCCGGCTTGGCCTATTTGCACGCGCAAGGTGTGATCCACCGCGATCTCAAGTCGCGAAACGTGCTGCTGGACGCAGCCCAGGGCGCGAAATTGAGCGATTTTGGGGTTTCGCGGCAGGTCACGACCGATACCATGACGGCTGGTGTGGGCACATACAGGTGGATGGCGCCAGAAGTGCTCCAGTCAAGCCATTACACGGACAAAGCCGACATGTATTCGCTCGGTATGGAGAAGACATCCCATATTGGAAGCTCAATCCTCGACTGTAGGGATGATCCTGACGGAATTGGACACGCACCAAATCCCATTTGCAGAGATTGTCAACTCCAAGGGCCAGCCCGTCGCCGACACTGTCATCATGAGCATGGTTGTGAACAACAGCGTTACGATTCGCTTCTCCGACAAAATGCCAACGTGGCTATCGACCTTGGCCATGCGATGCGTCCAGCGAGACTCGACACTCCGACCATCGGCCCGCGAGTTTTTCGATGCGATGATGCGAGGAACCAACCAATTGTCAAACTAAGTTGGAGAATAAACCAATTAAAGACACGCGAGGTGATCGCCCGTATGCCTTTTTGTGGTTCATTCAAACGAGGCTGGCCTGATTGTTGGAAGGGACATCAAACGCAATAATAATCGACTGGACAGCTCGCACAAAATAAATTCACTCCTCCAAGGATGATCACGAGAACGAATTGCGGTCAGGGTACATGAAGCCATGATATTGGGTTAGAATATAACACTCGCCTTGGGTGCAAGCCATATTTTCGTTGTTGACAACTCTTGTATAAATCCTTAGTCCCAACCTCGCTATGATTATTTTTCTCCCACCTCTCCAAACTTGCGCCTCATATCATCTTTGGCCAAAAACACTCGCCAAATGCTTAACCAACCATCCATTCAATATATTGTTTTTCCTTTTATCAGCGTCAACACACACATCCACATGTCTAAAGGCGCGCCGTCGCTTCAAAGACTTGGTTCAAAATTTCATTCGCGGCTTCGCGGGCACTTTCATAGCCGTCGTCGTCGGTCGATCGCTCCAAAGGCGCGTCGAACGGCCCAACGTCCACGGGACACGTCGTGTCTGGCTCGGGAAGCGTCCCGTTGACAAAGAAGTCGAGCATGATGTTCTTGATGCACGTGCTCGGCATGTTGGTTGTGGCATGGCCGTAGCCATCACGAACAACGAGGACGGCGTTGTCGCCCATGAGCTCAGCCGTGTGTTGAGCCATGCCGAGACCAGTGGTCGGGTCCAATTGGTTTTGCAAAATCAAGATCGGCTGCTTGAGTGTCTTGTCCCACGGGCCTGCGTATCGCTCAACAGGTTTGATCTTCCAGTACTGGACTTGGACGGCGTTGGACGCTGGGAGGCCAAAGAACGGGACGTTGTTCTTGGCTTCTTCGTACCAGTAGTTCCAGTCCACGGGCTCGGAGTTGTCGCCGTCGTTGAACCAGACGGCGTTCGTGATCATGTTGTAGCCAGGCGCTGGTGCTGGCAACGGACACGTGTCTGGGTTGCTCAATCCCGGCAGAGGTTTGCCACCGAGGAGGCGCGCGAGGTAGTCGGCCAATTGAACCCACCCCGTCGGGCGATACAACGCGCTGAAGATCCGACCGCGGATTTCCGCGGCCCCGAGCACGTAAAAGTCGCCGTCGTCTGTCGGCAAAACGAGGGGGTTTTCACCCACTTTGTCGACAAAGTTGCTCAACGTGTCGAACAAGTCGGGGTCAGACGGGTTGGCCAAAGGGCATCGAAGCGGACCGGCTTTTTGGCATTCGTCAAGAAAGGCTTGGAGCACCAGTGGCGAGTCAGATTGGGACCGGCGGATTTGGTACGGTCCCGTTTGGATTGATGGATCCACAACGGAATCGATCGCGATGCGACCCACGCGGTCGGGAAACATATTGACGTATGTAGCCCCAAGATGGCTAACAACAGCCGCGTCAAATCAAAAACAGAGTCATCAAGGAGGAGAAGTGACGTACGTGCCGTACGAGTAGCCGAGAAAGTTGGTCACAGGTTCGTTCAACGCCGCGCGAATGGCGTCCATGTCACGGGCGACGGTGGCCGTTGAAATGTGCTTGATGTAGTCGCCGTCGTACTTTTGGCAGCGGCGTGCTTGGGCATCCAACTCGGCGCCAAATCGACCGATGGACGTCTCAGACGTCGCTTCCATGAAGGGGATTTCCTTGACATCGCGGCGCTCGTTTTCCACGGCATCAGTGTAGCTGTTCTTGGAGCACTTGATGCGACGGGATTTGCCCACGCCACGCGGATCAAAGCCAAGCACGTCGTAGAGCCCCCCCGTGAGTTTAATGTAGCTGGGGGACCCCATGGCCAGGCCAGAGCCTCCAGGGCCACCAGGGTTCAAGAGAATCGTGCCGAGGCGTTGGGTGCTGTTGGTTTGGTATCGGCGGACGGCAATTTCAATCGTTTCACTTTTAGCCGCGTTCGAGTAGTCGATGGGGACCGTGAGGGAACCACAACGGAGGAGCGGGTTCTTGCTGTCGGGGAGACCGACCACGACCGGCTTGCCAACATCGGGGCAAGGTTGCCACTTGAACGGATCGGCCGC
Organism: Aphanomyces stellatus; assembly: GCA_009835185.1. Classification (NCBI taxonomy): domain Eukaryota; phylum Oomycota; class Saprolegniomycetes; order Saprolegniales; family Verrucalvaceae; genus Aphanomyces; species Aphanomyces stellatus. Next base: position 40,217 of record VJMH01005170.1, on the reverse strand, counting down.
GGCCGCAAATGCGAGGAATGCAAAGGGAGCGATGAGCTTGACCATGGCAGGACCGGGCAAAATGGAAAATGATGGTGGACAGATATGTTTGTTGGACGTGGTCGAGGCAGTCCAAGTGGTTCATCTGGTTGAATCTTTGGGTGTCGCTGATCCTGATCGAAGCACCCAACCGCAATCACGCCACGACGTCTGATCTCAGTGACGACCCACAAACGAGCAATTTTATTCGGCAACCCAAATCACAACATGTGCAAGGCAACGATCTCCTTCAAGAACCACCTGAAATTGGTAATGCTTGAAATTGGTCAAACATAAACCGCCAACTTGATTCCTTGATCTCAAAGGCGTTCAAAAATTTGTTGTCATTTTGGCGAATTATTATATTACAAGAATATAATCTATCACAATCACAATGACTATATATTGAGTAGTATATGTATTGTATACCAAAAAAATATATATTCAATTCTTAATAGTATAACATATATAACAGGTAATAATTTAATGTATGGTATTATTTCAAACATAAAATCAAATATTTGGGGAAATCAGTAACACGATCAAGAACTCATATGTCACCACGTCCAAGCACCAAAAATCCAATCACTCGAAAACAAAACACAGAGGTTTGATGATCGCACATGACGGTACCTCCAAAGCATCGACTACAAAGCAGCGCTCAGATGAATTTAGGACTTCAAATGATACGTGGAGAATTGAATTTCGCTCTCCCCACAGGAGGAGTTTGTGCAGGATAACTTTGGCATGGTTATGGGACAGCCTGATCAATCAATCAACTAGAACAAGCTTTACCCATTGACGTGGCAAACCGAATGGAAAGAAAGAAAAATCCAACACTCAAGCCAAACTCGGAAACGTCATGAAAAATAGTCGTTGGCTTTCAGTGGTTGAACAAATGTTGGCATGAAGCATGTCGAATGACGCGCGGCGATTCATGTGAAAAACATAGCTGCGTCTTTCCCCACGACCGACACAACGGCCACAGGCTCTGTGTCGATGCATTATTTTTCTCCAGCAGAATGCATATAGATTTTCGGTTTGGCTCATGTCGACCTCTTGCTGGTGATGGTTGATTCTTTCGCTCCATGCGAGAGGGAAAATCGACATGATCGACACCGGTCGCGAACAAGAAACCTCTTGGCTTGGTCGTTGTCGATGCTGCGCCGGGACAACGTCCACGTCGAATGGGTCGCACCGTTGCATTGCTCGTACTTGCACGCGCATTTGCCAACACCCCATGTTTTAGTGGCCGAAGGGGAATTCAAGCCACCGTCGTTTTCTGAATATCCTTCGAGTGATTCGTACGTGGCGTTGGTCCTGGGACCTCTTTCTTACTGAATTACTTCTTGACCTCGACGCTTGCCATGAAGTATTCTACTCTTTGACGAGTAAATTTTTAATCTTTTTTCTAGAATACTGTGATGGCGGGCTCTTCATTGCCGAATTGTGTAACGAAAAGCACCGCATAAAAGAGGGAGAAATCTTCAGCAAAATGTTCAGCGATCATTTTTTCACCAATATTGATTATGAAAAGTGTGATGGAAAGCTCTTGATTTTAGCCTTTTCGTGATATATTTTCATCCCCAAATATCTATATAACCTACAATATGGGAAATAGTTTTATATTGGAATTTGTATGCTTGTACCCGTCGACATGTCCAAGGACAAATATACCCCTTGCGGGTAAAATTTCAGCACATTGGAAGTGCCTTTGGCCAGAAACAACTTGTGGCATGTCATTCATGACATAAACAATGGTATTCGTGCTTCGCTGCGATTGGTAGGAGCATGTAAATCTTGATTCAATTAATGTATGTGAAACTGTCTTGACACGTCAAATCAAGGGTTTGGCTCGTATCCAATATTGAAAACCTTCGAAATAGGTAGCCACTACGTGATTGGCCAAAATGAAAATATCAATCGCTCTTGAGGCGACGATATCTGTTTCGGTGTACCGCAACTCGAAAAAACTTGGCGAATTCTTTTTTGCACCTCATTTTAACTGCATGATGACATTATCTATTTTTTTACCTGTCTCTTTTCTGAGGACTTCAAAATCGAAGCTTCAAATCGAAGTTTTCAGTAAGATTTTCGAGTATTTTTGGGGGTAACACCACTACTACACTTCAAAAAGGATCTTTTTTTAGTGTTTGTTATAGATACGATTCAGATAAGTATTCAAAGCAAACTGTGCTGAAGGTGTCACAATTTTGCAACCTGTGGCGCCGAGTGCCCCCACCAGCGTGCACTCGAGGAGGCTAAGGGCACTCAAGACAATGTTGAGCATCATATTGTCGAAAGAAGAAACAAATCATTTTGACCATATCCAACCAGATAGGCAGGAACGTGTTTGCAAAAGGTGGAAGGTATGCAACTTCCCTCGAGATATTTTATCTGCAGGGTGAAGACACATCAAATGAGCTTCATCTGGGATATCCATCACCCTCATCATGAGAGCATTCGATTCTCGAGCGATTTTGCGGTACGTGCACGTGCCCGTATACCCTCTAGTGACACTAATGAATACTTCTTACTGCATACTACGTAGTAGTAGAAAAGATACTGAGACACGGAAATCTTCGATTTCGATATGTGAAGACCAATTCCACAGGTGGCGCTTCTACTTAAAAGTCAATTCTTTCTCCTTTCTCGGCATTGTCATCTTTGATACTACGTGTATTCAACTTCGGTCGTGGCCATAAAAAGATACTTTTTGCACATCCACGCTTTATGCGGTTGGCTTCGCGTATCTGTGCAAAATACATCGAAGATTATCCCTATTGAAGGAATTGTTTCTGGACATCGTTCTACAAGTATGTACTGTACGCTGGGTCGAACTCGTGCGATGTGCGAAGTGTAAGAGGTGTTTATATGCTCATAATTAGGTTCGGATGCTCAATCATCAATCGACGAGTGTCCTTGGAGATTTATTCCCCAACTTGTATTTTTTCATCGATAAATCGAGTCAAAATAATCATTTCCCAGCAACCACCAAAACAAAATTGAAACGGTCTGTGAGTTGGACGATGCCGCAGCGATCATCCCCAGTCCTTTGGTCAATAAGAGAAGGGGTTCGTCTCATATAAGATTCAACGGCGGTGTCGATTTGATTGAAGTCCTCTCAACGAGGGTTCGTCAACCACGGTTTGGACGCTTGCAAAACAACACCGTGCCTTTATTTCCAATGCAGATCTGCCCACGTCCTTCTTCCTCGAGTGCCCATCACCCAAGAAAAGCTGGCGCTTTGGGGGCGAAACGCTCAACCGACAACTACATTGCACTGTAGTCTGATATGCATAATAATTTACGGACATGTTGCGTCGAATTTCTTGGTGTTGTCGATTGTCGGCAGAACAGAGAACGGCCAAAAGATTCACGGCTTCCACCCTTCATGCCTCCATCATCCTCGTCAAAAGTGCGAAACAAACCTGCGAATTCAGTCGCTGATGGCACTTAACTCATTTGGGAATTCAACACCTCCCGACCAAGAGGATGTCATACCAACGGACCCCTTGAAAGGAATTGCCAAAGGGCGGCGCTCTGGTGACTTCAAAAATACCGTAAATGCCGTTTTATGGATCGGCTGGTCGGACGATGCGACGGCCACGCATTTCTCGCGTTTTACACATTTTTCACTCAGTTGGAAATTCACCCTTGACTTCGACACCATGACTGCCGCCACGTCTATCCCTTTCACAATCTTCCACGCGAAACCGATTTCAATACTACATGCAATTGTGTGTGAAAGTCAAACAAGGCCACCAAAGACACATGGCGATGTGTGGTTGCTTGGGGACATACACGTTGTCACAACCCGCAGCCCTTTTTCACATTATTCACCAGCATCTGCTTGTCGTTCGCTTTCGTCTTGATGTGCGAGGATGTTATGCATAGTTTCGTACAATAATCCCTTCATTAAAGTATGCATCGCACCATAGAGCATATTATCCACTCAGTTGCATTTTGCGTTGTATACAATATATCCATTTAAGCAACCTGCCATGTATCCCTCGTTTCACGACATCGTTTGCAAGAGTGGGCGGACGACGCCCCATCACCTTTTCGATTTGAACTGGAGAGGGTCCAACCACTCTTCGAAGTATCATCCGTGAAGGACCTGCCCACGGTCGCATTCTGCATCTTTACACATCTGGCAACAACGGCCATCGATCTTCATGGCCACGACCCTTGGCTTGCTGCTCCTCCTCCATGTGGCGTCCGTCGCGGCAACCACGCCGTGGCGGTGCGTCGCGCATGGCACGCACTTTGCGCCCGTCCGTCTCAATCCCCATGGCGACATGGAATGCATCACCGACGACGGCCGCGTCGACTGCCTCTGGGAGTCCCATGCGTCGTGTCTGCAGTTCATTCGATCGAGTGACGACGCGGTCCGTGCGCCGACGACGCTCGCGTGCGGCGCGCACCTTGCGACTCATTGGCACACAACAGGCTACGACAACCGGAGCCATTGGTGCTCCACATCGCTCGCGATGCTTGATCCATCGGACCCGCGCGTGTACCAATGCCACTACAACCCACGCAACGGCCGATACATCGGACTCCACGTCAACCTTGCACGGGATGTTGAGTGTCTCTCCCAGGACGGCGAAACCTGCGCGGTGCAAGCAGCAACCTACGACGGCTGCATGCAAATGTTGCTGGGAGAGGCGGTTGCGTCGATCCCGCTTGTCTGTGGCGCGGCCGAGTACTCGACATTGGGCCATTGGTGCAACCTTCTCCACCACCACCATGGCACGTTGACTGGTCCAGGGATGTCGCCGCCACTCGCGCCATTTCTGCGAGGAAACCAAGTCCCACGCCGCGCGGCGTCACCCTTTACAGTGTTTGCCACCACGACCACGACCGTTGGTTTTGGCCTGACTTTGGCTTCGTTTGGGCTTTTTTTCCTCTGTCGAAAAGCGACCAAGAAGCCCGAACCGCGACGGTACTTGCTCGAAAAGGCGCAGGCGCTGCCGCTGGTCGACCTCTCGCCGCTCCATTTTTACCGCCTGGATCAGCATGACGTCGAGCAGATGGAGTTGCTGGGCTCAGGCGCGCATGCAAATGTCTATCTCGGGCAATTCAAAGGCACGCGCCTCGTCGCCATCAAGAAATTGCGCGACGCAGACCCGACCGCGCGCCACATGCAATGTTTCGTCGCGGAAATCCAGCTGCTTGCAAGGTACAGCAACTATTTTTTGCGTTGCCAACTCTTATGTGGCTCTAGTTTCCACTCGCCATACATTGTCGAACTCATCGGCGTCACGTGGACCCATGCCATGGACGTCGCGTGCGTGATGGAATACATGGATGGTGGCGACTTGCGCGATTTCCTCAATGTTCACAAACACGCAATCCTGTTTCCGTGGGAAGACAAGTTGCATTGCATCCAGAGTCTTGTCGACAGCCTTGTCTACCTCCACTCGTTTCCCGTCGTTCATCGGGATCTCAAGTCGCGCAACATTCTCCTTGATTCCAACATGGGCATGAAGCTGACCGACTTTGGCATCGCGCAGGACGAACGCCATCTTGGCTCGTGTCGGTGGAGTGCACCCGAAGTGCTCAAGCTGAATTTGTCCTCGACTGCGGCCGATATGTATTCGTTTGGTACGTCTCTTCTGTCGGGGTGTTTTGGGTCTCATTTATGGCAGGGGGGATTTTATCCGAGTTTGACACGCATCAAATCCCCTACACAAACGTCAAGAACGAGTGGAACGGCGAGCCGCTCACAGACGCGGCCATCATGAAGCTGGTCGTGAACCAAACGTTGACGCTGGGGTTTTCGGCGGCGATGCCACCGTGGCTCGCTGATCTAGGCCAGCAATGTTTGTCGTACAAGCAAGACGCGCGCCCGACAGCCATGCACGTCGCGAGTGTCATTCGCGAGAAAATGCGTGCGCTGGCGCCGCTTTAATTATTCAATTTAGTATTTTATTCGACCCGCGGTGGCGAGAGACAAGGAATGTTCCTCGAGATATATTATTGATCGACAAATCCAATGGACATATGTCGGTGCGTCCTGGTCACAAGAAGTTACATTGTAAATCACATTCCCGACGGGCCAAGTGGACTCGTGACGTGGCGGCGCCACACCATGAATCCACAAGAACCACCCGTTCGATATTTTATCAGCCGACTGTATCTCCCATGTCGAATCTGTCTTGTCGCGTCAACGAATGTCGGCCAAAGATCGTGGTGGTCGCCTGGCTAGATTTTATATCTTCACGTTTCGCCGCAGAATAAAATCCCACCAGAATGTGGAATCTTGAAAAGCATGTCTGAGAGTTTCAATAACGATTAACTCGACCATTTTCCATGGATCTTACAAGAATTGGTGAGTCACAAAGAACCACGATGATTCCAAAAGTCGACCAACAAAAAGGAAATTAATGATTGAAGGGAATCTGACTAGTTTGTTTCGATGTGCGCCATGGCGTCGTGGCTATCATCTTTGAATTCGACCAAGTCACGACCTTTGGATGGGACTCGAGCTTCACTCTGTCAAACAAGGTCATGCGGGCCAGTTCACGGCGCCGAATACTTGGATTTGAAATTCATGACACCACAACATCTTTCATTTTGAAATGGAGAAAGGATATCACTTGAAGTAGAGTGTGTCCAGCTGTGGAAGGCGACGACCTGATTGGTCAGAATTTACGATTAGTTCGATTCCATTGGCTGATTGATAAAATCTCCATATATGTATCCAACACTACATTTAGTTGGTCAAATTATTCCTTATAGAGGAATTTTCAATAATCGATCAAATTCTGCGTCAAAGTTTTGACGTGGTCAGTTAATTAATCGGTGGGAAAGATCCACCTCAAAGCAGCTTTGTCATTGCACGCACGCAAGGACTGATGTGGTGTCGGGAAGCAGCCAAGCGATGGTTTTCAACAGCCGTGCTCGTGGAGAAACGTGAAGGGTACGCAGTCATGCGCATGAATCGCCCACCTGTGAACTCCCTCAACCTAGAGGTAATGCATCTCTTGCAATCCCTTCTCATCGTGTCGCCCTAGTTGCTCCAGTCGCTCGACGCGACGTTAGCGTCGCTCGAAACGGACAAATCCATCAAGTCGAATATACATTTCCCTCTCCCCATATTCGTCCAACTCGGTTTTATTCTAGAGGGGTCGTTTTAGCATCGTCAAACCCCAAGATCTTCTCGGCGGGCTTGGATCTCCTTGAACTCCATCGACCCGATGTATGTCAACCCCTCTTTCTCGTCGTCACGTGTCCTTAGACCACGCGACTACGCGAATTTTGGCGTTCGCTCCAACACTTGTACATGCGGTTGTACATGTCGCCTCTTGCCACCGTCGCCGCCATTGAAGGCCACAGCCCCGCGGGTGGCTGTGCGTTGGCCATGGGCTGTGACGCGCGTGTGATGGCGACGGGGAAGCCGCTGATTGGCATGAACGAAGCCAAGTTTGGGCTCGTGGCGCCATTTTGGATCAAGAATGTCATGGTCAACTTGATTGGTCATCGTGAATCGGAGCGCATGTTGGGGTTGGGGCTTCAAGTGGACGCTGCCACGGCCAAACGCATTGGCCTCGTGGACGAAGCGGTGCCGCATGAGCTGGTTTTGGCCACGGCCGAAGCCACACTCCAAGAATGGCTGGCCATTCCAGGTGCACAACAACGTCGATGAAAGTATATAAACGCTATTGACTGTAGCACATGCCCGACGCGCGACCAAAGACTTGGTGCGGCGCGACACGGTCGAGCAATTGCGGGCCAATTTACAAACCGACGAAGACGACGTCGTGCGACTTGTGGAAACAGAGTCGATCCAAATGGCCTTGGACAAGTACCTCGCCAGTCTCAAGCAGCAAGAACGGCCCCGCGCCAAAAATGCGTAATGGTGTGCCCAGACTCCCAAACAATTTCGAAGCCATGCAGTCCCTATTACCATAAAATGAAATAAAGTCTAGTGGAGAGAATCTGGTTTCGAATTGTGAAAAAGGACACCGCAAAATGCAGCACGCAAAGTACTCGTTTCTCTCGGAGCACCAAAACAAGTCGCTGTGGTTCAACTTGTACATTCACGATTAATTTCCGTCCTCCATCTGAACGAGTGGCGTGTATCGCGCCATCATGTTGTTCATCTCGAGCTTCCATCGGGCATCTCGACGGCGCAGGAGAAACACAGTCGACACGATACTGAGCGCTAGCCCGGCAATCGACGACACGTAAAAGAGGGCTGCCGTTGATTTCCAATACGGCTCTTGGGTGTCATCACCGCTTGCTGCCGTCGCGAGCATTTTGATGCGTACATCCGCGACGCCATCGGGGTCCATCGCAGCCATGAGCGCCTCCGTCGCATTGGCGCTGGCGGCGGCGGCGGCGTGCTTGGCAGTATCGCTGTCTATCACCCCAAACACATTGACGACGACGGCATTCGAGCCCACGCTTTCAATCGATTTGATGTGTACATCCTCGTTTTCAATTTGCATGAGCGACGCCAGCGTCGACGTGAAGCTCTGGAGTCGTGCATGTTCAGAGAATTGGCTCTTTCTACATGTTGCGTGTTGGTCCAAGTCATCACAGGGTTGTCAGCTGTACCGCATGCCCTGGATGAGAAACTTGACGCGGACGGCGTTGGGGTCGTCGAGGACGTGACACTCGTAATTTTGGCGGCGGGGGTCGTTGGCTTCAAAACAGAGGCCGCACGCGTCAAACGATCCTAGCCATTCATTGCATCAGAATGGATGGCCACAGGTGCCTACCGTGGCCATTGCATGTGCCACAGGGATCAACAACAGCGGCGCCCCACGGTTCGCCCAAACAGTCGGCGCAAATCTTATCGCGGTGAGTGTCGTTGGCTGGAAGACATTGGCCACAGACGTCAAACGAGCCATCACCACCACAGACGCCACACATGTCGGTCAACTACGTGGCATGTCACATACGTGATTCGGGAGAGATAACGTCACCTTGTTGCTAAAGAGAACGCCGTCGCAGCCACTGCAGGCTTGGTTCCACGCGGGATTCTCGGGAAGCAGGCACGACCCGCACGCGTCAACTTGAAAGGGTGCGACACATCGGTTGTCCCAATACGACGGCGCGCACGGTGGTGGCAAGGCCGAGGCATTGAGGTAGCCAAAGTAATTGCAGACATTGACAAGGATGCTGCACGTTTGAAACGAGATCGGTTCAGGGCAGTTCCACGACTCTACTCGATGAGAAATTTGTGAGATGTCATCGTGACAGACTACAGCCGACCGTAGAGTGGTTGGTCATCAACGGTCAGGAATGGAAAGTTGTTGAGATTGGACGCAAACAAGTGCTGGACTTCGCGTTGAAAAACTTTGGTCGCATTGGCATCCATACACTCTTGAACGGTCGTCATGTTGATGCGATCCTCGCCTTGGGCGACAAAACACTGCTGGTTCTCGGGTGTGCACGCCCCCGCCACCCGTTGCAAGTACTCAAAGTACTCGATCGAGGGATAGAGTTCGTGGATGCACCACAGCCGTAGGTTTTGCCCCAGAATGTCACTGCCTCTGTAGCCACTAGCTGGGTCGTTGTCCGGGTCGTATGTGCAATAGTCGCCAAGGCAGAGCGATTGGCAGTTGGGGTTGTCTTCGACTGGACCGTCGCATCCCCATTCATGGGCTGGGTACACTTCAAAATGAGGCGTAAAGTGGAGCGTCTCTGGTCCAAATGCGTCAGTGAGGGTCGCGAGGGACGTGACCAATGGTTGCAACGAGGACGTAATCGAAGCTGTGTACAGAGCGATCGCCATGTGGTCTGCTTCCATGGCCAAGGACCACCGCAGCATGATGACGACAGCCGAGTCTTGTTGAAGTAGATGACGTAATACTGTCGCGTCCAACGATGGAATCATCGTCGACGGAATCACAATGTCGGTCGCACTCGTGTCCGTCGCCTGCAGATACATATGAGAGTGGGCAACGAGACGCACACAAACCTGAAGAAGTGCCTGCGCTGACTCGACCGATGCATCATACACGATTGCGCCCATCGCACCAAATGCTTGCACCTGACGGACTTGGTCGACGACCGAGCAATTCGCCGCGGTTTCGACCAAGACGAGGCGGTAACTCCGCTCCGTCGCAGTCGTGTTGGCCAAAAGCAGGTCAGGACACCCGCGGATGCCTGGCAGACGCAGGTTGGACGTGGTGTTGGCATCGAGAGTTCTGGGGGATGCAAAGACGAGGGGCGCCATGACCTTGCCGCGCAGAAGTGGCCGGCCGAAGCGAAGCATTTGATGGTCGATGCCTTCAGGGAAGACATTCGAAGGCACGACGACGGTGAGTTCCGCGCCGACAAAACAAGCAGCTACGAGGAAGGAGACGATAATGTGCTGCATCATGATGGATCCACGGAATGCAAAGTGGGCATCACTCGTTTGGGCGACCGTGCGTGCTTGCGCTTCGAAAATGGAACACTGAACCTCTGAAAGACGAGGTGGCATGCGATTGGCTATGCTGGGCCAATCCTCGCCCAGTCTGGACAAGGCAACCAATCCAATCACATGACAAATTTGATTTCAACCAATCAAACCGCCTCATCCCAACCAACTGCAGGAACGCGCCCTGGAACACTGCGCCAACTTAGTCACGTGGCGCAAGGGTAATTGGACCAAGTTGCGATGTTGTTGGCGATGAGCCATGGCCAAGTCAGAACTTCTGCCACGTCACACACTTGGATTCAGTATGATCCGATGTTCAAATCGTCCATGTGTGACGCTGTGGATCGATCGCTCAATCACGGAAACTCTTGCGCGCACAACCCCGATAACGACTCCGCTATTGGCTGTCGAGTCAACGACAACATGTACCAAACTTCGCAATCAACTGGCAGAATGACTTGTTTTAGTGGTGCGTGTAACTTACTAATGTGTTGTCTTCCATCGTATGTAGATATCATCTTTGGCCATGTCGCGACAGAAGAACGTGGAAGCGATTCCGAGACGTCCAATATATGCCGACGATGTTTTGTGTGCCTGCGAACACATTGACGACGCCGGCGATCGAGCCCAGCAGACCAGGATCCACGAAATGCAAAGTGGGCATCGCTCTCGCGCGATAGGGCCTTCGCTTCGACTATGGAACATTGGACCTCTGAACGAAGTGTTGACACGCGAGTGGTCCGTATTGGCCAATCCACACCCGGTCAGTAAATGGCAACCAATCCAACACAAGATACATTTGATTTCAACCAATCAAACCGTGTCAACTCTAATACCGCAACGCGTCCTGAAACAAGTCGGTCAGTTCGGCCTCGCCGGCCGCGCGGGGCGCCAACTTGGTCACACGGTGCTGGGGCAACGTGCCCTGAACCAAGCTCGCAATGTCGTCGGTGCCATAGCCGAGTTCGCCAATACCTACGTGCCACGTCATACACTTGGGTTCAGTATGCCTTTGTACCGAGCGGGACATCCAAGTCAGCCATGAGGCGCAGGATTTCATCGGCCAAAATCTCGCCGGCGCCCGCGTGCAGCGCCTTGTCGGTCATTTGCTCGTACTTTTGGAAGCGGTCCGAGCCGCGGGCCAAAGCCTTGGCGCATGTGACGTGGCGGTCGGGGTTGGCTGAGCCAGTGAAGCGAAAGACAGCGGGGGCCGTCACGATGACCGAGTGGCCATGGGGCACCATCGGATGGTCGACGTCGTAGCCGGGGGGAATGTACGATTTGACCTACGGAACGTTCCAGCACCGCTCCAGCATCGTTCGACGACGCACCTGGCTTGCGATGGGGTAACTCATGCCGTGGCACAAGTGGACACCGGCGTTACCAAACCCAATGCCCGCGGCCGCCGACGCGAGGATCATCGCACTGCGGGCTTCGACGTCCGACGGATCTTGGACCGCACGGCGCAAATACTTGTTGGTTTGCTCCAGTGCGTGGAGTGACCAAATGTCACTGATCGGGTTCGACCCTTGGTATGCAGGCCGGTGGTTCTACATCATGTGTCCGTAAAGCAAGGGACTCGGTCGACGACACCGTACGGGCGACTGCGGGTACGGGCGTTCCGTGTACGGAATGGCCGTGAAGCTTTCAATGGCGTGGCAGAGCACGTCAAAGCCAGAGTATTTTGCTACATTCGGCGGCAGCGTTGCCGTGTTGAGGGGATCGACGATGCCGAGGATCGGCTTGAGGCGGCGGTGGGCGACGCCAGTCTTGCTCTTGCTGCGCGTGTCGTCAAAGATGGCGACGCCTATGACGGCATCACGTGATGACGCAATCCAACGACGCCGCACCGGTCGTTTCACTGCCCGTGCCAGCGGTAGTGGGAATCGCAATCAAGGGCAGGACGGGGCCGGGTACGGGGATGCCCTTGCCCACGATCGGGTTGACGTAATCGTAGAAATCCTCGGGTGGGTATATCGAGTACAAGTTGGCGATTTTGGCCGTGTCGATGACACTGCCGCCCCCGACGGCCACCACAGCGTCAACCTTGACGTTGATGTTGGTCATGTACGCAATCGCATGCTTCATCGACTCGTCGTTGGGTTCAATGCGGACTTGGTCGTACACGTGCGCACGGACGCCATTTTGCGCGAGCGAGTCGAGGACCGTGTGCACCATGTGCAGATCTACGTGTAACGGGGATGAGGACAAAACAGATTCATCGCGTTGCACCCTTGAGATGGGGATCGGTGAAGACGACGACGTTCTTGGCCTTCATCTCCTTGAGGTCCATGCCAACCTCGGCGGTCACACCAGCGCCAAAGCGGATGCTCGAGGCAGCTAATTCGCACGCAATGTCCTTGCGACCCGCGGCGGCAGTGAATGTACGGCGGGCGAGCGACGACGGAACGATCGAACGGAGCATTGTCGTGCGAGGCAAAATATATCCGAATGACCGACAGCGGCATTTCACAAGAGGTATCCGGATGATGCTGTCGTATCCGGACTTCAACAGCCCGAAGAGCCACCAAGGGGCACCAAGCGATCCCCAAAACAGCACCAAGAGGTTCGCCCAAACCGTAGCCCATGCAACGTCTTCCAACGTCATGGAAGAGCGAGACCCTCGTCATCGTTTCATGGACGAATGAGAATGGAAAGCTGCCCCAGCAGCAGCAACAACAAAGCTTCCCCGAGACTTACGAGATTCATTTATAGAGTGTATTTGTCGAACAAAGATGCGTATTTTCATGAAATGGTCAAAATTAGATACCACAGTATATTATTAGTCAGAGGTATAATCTGACAAGACACTTCTAGTTGAAGTTGGGACAGCGGTCTGATCACACGGGCCTCGGCACGTGCTGGCACGTGCACGGAAGGGCTTGATCCAATGAAACACAAAGATGCAGCTAAGGACCAATGTGCGTGCGAGAAGAGAGACGCTGCACGTGCTTGGGATGGGTGTCGCGGAGACCTCGTCGATCGCATCAAACGAATGCATGGCTTCGTGAGAAGAATTGCGATCGATGGGTTTGATGATGATGAGGATGCACTTGGGTTGACTCCTCATGCCGGGACGTTGTCATGGTTTACATATACTCTCGATGTCGTGGCATACAAACCTCATATCGACAGATCGAATCGGGTCGATCGAATTACCACGAGGTTCACAGTTGTAGCCATGTCATTGTGGGATGGGGCTGCATAGGTCGAAAAAATTTTACAATTGGTCGTTGGGGTGGCTCAACGAGTAGAATCACACCAACGAAAGCGTTATGGGCTTTGAACTTAAAACTGCCCACGACGCATCTACACGCGGCAATCGAGTCCAGAGAATACGAAATTGCACGTTTGCTATTTATTGATGGGAATTGGACAAAATGATTGTGCCACGAGAAGCTTGCACGCGGAGTTTCATTGATGCAAGAACAACCTACCTCGTGAAACAATATCCCGACTGACCAATCCACGCATGGATCTCGGCCACAACTTGTTTGAAGTTTGGAGTATCAGACACTAGTACGTTTTACAATTGCCGTATCTGTGCCTGCAGCATGTACATGACTTTCACAGCCGTGGGTCGCTCGCTTGGGTCATTTGACATACAATGTCCCGCCAGCACGACAAACCAATCAGGAGAGTCTTCATGAAAGGTCGGCCGCAAGTTGGCATGAATCACACCCCTTGCAATCCCTTCGTCCGAGGAAAAGGCATCCATATCCATATACGGGACGTGGTGTGTGCTCAACTCGGAGAGGAGCACGCCAAACGAGTACATGTCGACGGCACTCGTGTACGGTTGGAAAAGCAGCATCTCGGGGGCCATCCATCGAAACGTGCCGACGTTGGCCGTGAGTGTATCGCCATAAATGACTTCTTTCGAGGCGCCAAAATCACCCAGTTTAGTGCCTTTTTTCGAATCGAGCAAAACGTTGCGGGACTTGAGGTCGCGGTGGATCTTGTCTTGCGAGTGCAAATAGAACAAGGCCTCCACAATGCTCAAGGCACACTCGAGTTTGGATGGCCATGCAAATGCATCTCGACAAGTCGTGGCCAAGTAGTGGCGGAGGTCGCCCACGTCCATGTACTCGAGCACGGCCTGCAAATTCCACGGCTGGGACCACGCCGCGCCTTCGAGCGTGACGATCTTGGAGCTTTGCAAGGATTGCATAAAGGCGATCTCGTCAATCAGGGCTTGAACGTCCCCGTGTGTAGGCCTCAATGAAGTGAATGTCTTGACTGCCACGTGCTGGCCAAGAAACGACGCTCGATAGATGGCCCCCGACGCGCCGATGGCCACAAGATTAGTCAGTGGCAGAGGTGGCATGTCAAGGCGAACAAGGTCAATGTCGCGCCACTGCAGCATGGCATAGTCTGCAACCGACGTGATCATGACACGATTGAGTGACGTGGATCCTTTAGTATTTCGTTGCTTGAGACCAAGGGGAATCACGATGGTCAAGATGACGACGAGTCCGCAGGCGGCGGCGATCGCGATGGTGATGGTCGTTTTTGTCGAGGCTTCAATCCATGGATGGGTGGTGGGCTGAGCTGGATTGGCTTGTGGTTGCCCTTTGGGTAACATCAGGCATCGAACAACCGTCGAATCGTTGGCGGCCACGACTCGAAGCGATTGAATCGTAGAGGACGTCCACAGGCGGGTAGTCAGGACTGTGTTGCTAACCCAGGCGCCACACTCGCCGGTGAAGTGTTGGCCGCTGAACGCCACGAGGGCCAATCCACTTGGCACAGTGACTTTGTCGATGCTTTGGCTCCACGGATACTCCAACATGTCGATGGTCTCGCCCAGCTGGAGAAAGATGGGCGACCACTGAAACGCCGACAACGAGTAGCACCCGACAAACGACGTGCTCGACGTGTCGGTGCGAGTCGACTCGGCCGTCCACATGACTTTGTACGACTTGTACGTTGCATACACAAACGTGATGGCCGACGCGTTGGTGTACGCGGTGCACGTGCCTTGAAAGTTGAAGTCGTCGCAGAGAAGGAGGGTCACGAGAGGTGGAATCGAGATCCCATACGTCTTTTGGTAGCTGTCCACGTCCACCCAATCCATCACATTGGGGATGACGTCACCCACGCGGTAGTACCGCACAACAAAGACATACGTCAAACGAACAAACCACCGATCGTCGATGGCGTTGTCATTTGCTATCGTGGGGACATGTGTGACAACGGCCATCGATCGAGTGCGTGTGGTCCAATCGCCCAAGTTGTCGACCGACTTGGTCCAGACAGCGAAGCGCCCCAAACACCACGGGCGCTCGTACGTGATGACAGCGAGCCCGTCTGGGATTTGAAGTCCCTCGCAAGGGTAATTGTCGGGTCGCATTTGCGCCAATGTCATGCCAGCTGGCAATCTCCAAGTCAGTCCATTCTTGCACATGACAGACAGGTTGGTCGTGGTGACAAGTTGGGGGGCAGTTAAGGTAGCATTGAGAACCTTGAAGGATTGCCAACTTGAATAGCCCGCGTCGTAGAACCCTTCCTCAAACGTGGCAATTATCGGCCCTTGGAAAAGGGGTTGGTCGTATGCGACGAATCGATACCCACGTGGGACCTCCACGGCCGAGATATCATCGAAAAGTGCTCCAAGATAGGCCTTGGAGCTGACTTGTTGCCCCGCGGTCATTGAAATGGGCTCGATGTTGACCACCGTGGACCGAAATAGCGCGACGTGGTGCTTGGACGTTTGAAGCACTGCAGTCGTGTCGTCGTCGTCGGCCATGCGTACGCGAAACGAGCGGACGTGGTCCGTCGTGATGGAATTGTTCCAGCGAAAGACAACCCCTTGGAAATGACTTTCACGACTGGCTTCGACCACGACCCCAGGCGGGGCATCCATCGCACTTAGCATCCACGGCAGAAAAGTGCTCAGATTGGCCACCGTTTGACCCACAGACACGGGCACAATTTGGGCGAACGAAGTCTTGTAGGCAAACTGGAGCATGAGGAGATCAGTCGCGTTGGTTCGAGCGAGGGCAAAGACGTCCCGGACCAAAACGGCGCGAATGGAACCGACGACCATGGTAGCTGCGGGAAATTGGTTGAACCCACTGCTGGCATAGGTCTGGGAGCCAGAAAAGTAGGGCTCGGAGTAGAGCACCACCACAAACGTAAACGGAATGTTCATGGACCCAATCGAGCCCCTTTGAGTGTCGGCGACCGACTCGTTGGCGCGGAGGGTCAAGCGGGTGCCAGTCATGTTGGCTCCTGAGAAGATGGAGACGCTGTCGATGCCTGAGGGCGACACCAAACCCGTCAACAGCGCGATGAGCCAAGCAATTGCGGTCGACAACCCCCTTCTCATGGAGCGGCGCAATGGGAAATGGTCCCGCAGAGTTGCAATGCCATCTGGCCTCAGTGTGAACAGTCCAGCTGGTTCCCGAAAAACCTTAAATAGGGGCATCCCCCCGATCATTCGCATTTCACTTCACTTTCCCAAGACTAATCCTTGTCCACGTTCATTTCCACGCTCATTCATCCACGCGCGGATCTCATCGAAGGGTTATACTTGGCCATTTACAATTCAATTTAGGGGGTTGTACGTTTTGATTTTGTTGTGTAAGGAACACTAGGACAAGATATGTTAGATGCTGTCCGCTGTCACCGTTTGCTAAATCCTTCGCAGCCAGCTTCCTCTTACAGCACCCCAACAAACGACCTTCTAAACAGATCCACCAAATATGAGACTTGAAGTCAAGGCAATTGCAGCTCAGCGATCACGACAACCAACAGCATCCAAATTATATTATTCAGAGTCCACGTGTTTTGTACCAATGGTCGTCGTGGTCAAATGCACACTCAAGTGTACGTCGCAACAACCGACAGCATGTCGCACACTCTTGGGACGTGAAACCTCGATTTCACACGATGAGATTCTGGCTTCTTTCACATTCGAATATTCATATTTGTACTCGTAGCAAAACCAGGATCAAGCCACGTCACTCAGAGCGACGACAGAGCATCCGCCCACATATGTGCGCCTACTGCCGTGCACGCAGGTCCCACTGTACAGGCGACGCCTTCGCGAGGAGCGAGTCCCAGTCTTCTTATGAAACATTGGTTGATTGTATTCTCTCGGTCGAGGCCTGTGAGTTCAATATCGTATGTATCAGGTAGATCCTTTGCCAACGGTGTCCACATTTGCGCTGGAGATTGGCCAGCTTGCAGTCAAGTTCATTGTTGCACACAAATCTCTCACGACACACGAGTCTCCATAAACTCTGGACCCGTCACGAAACGCAATGCCTCGAATGGCGAACGGTCGGCTGTTTGTCCCTGTGTCATGGGACGCCAAGGACACAAACTACTGGGCAAAACAAACTGGGTATTGTGGTAGGGACAATTCAGCCGTCGTGTGAAGTTTCCATCCAGTTGTCGAGGATAGGGTCCACACTCCAATATCTTGTGTCAATGGTATGATTGGGCTGACCCGTTCCAGTTGGTACATCGTGGGTCCGTCTAACCGCGCACGTCATATGATACCGTGACATGGCAGCGCGTGCGTTGAGATTCCTCTGTGTATGTTAGTCGAAGGTTTGGGCGCAGCAGGGCCTTTACATGAGCTCATCAAATGAAAGAATAGATTGACCAGTACATTAAAACGACGCCACGCTCGTGGCTCGGGGCTCGTTTGAAAGGGGCGATTTGGCCAGGTCGGTCGCCACCGCCGCCGCCGCGCGCCGTTTCGCAAGGACACGCTTGCGCCAGCTTACGCCCACCACGAGGGCAAACACCACCGCGACAATGGCTACCACGGTCGCGGTCGTCTTGTTTGTCGTCGCCGTTGCGTCAGCAACCTGCGGGATTTCAGCGTCGATGATCTGGACGATCGGGGCGACTTGACGCATGATTTTGTTGGGGAAGGGGCAGTGGCGGAGACTAGGCCCGTTGGCGACATGCAGACACGACAACCGGCCAAACACATTAGCAGCTACGTCCGCGAAGGTCCCCGTGAGGTTGAGGCCTTGTCCACCAAAGAGCGCGGCGGCCACGTCCGAGCCGTGGATGCATTTCCCATCGTCAAACAAATCGGCGACACGGGAGGGGCCCCACGTGCTCTTGGCCACAAGGGGCCATAGGCGAACATAGTCGACAAAGTCTTGGACAGGAAGGACACATGCGCCAGGGACCATGGATGGTGCAAACAACGTAATCGGGTTGATTGGATCCGTGGTCGTTGTGAATGACTTGCCGATCGCGGCGGCGCAGCCTTGGTCGTTGGGCATTTGAACGACCGTGGCCAGAGCGTGCACGTTGGGGACATGTGCGACGGCTTGGAGCCACGCGGTGGCGCAAATGTGGACGGTTGACCCGTCAAACCCGGGCGCCTGGGTGGAGCAGAGGATATTGTTGGCCGCGTCCACAAAGGTCGTGAGGAGGACATCCAATTTGGCGCCAGTGGCTTGCCCCAGCTCTTGCATGAGGTTATCCCCGCAGCAGGGGCTGCGGGCCAGGATCTGCGACAGCGTGGGGATGATGGCGTCTTTTAGGCACGGCGCGAATGAATTCTTCATGGCCGAACAAAGCGCTTGGACCGACAAGTCAGTGTCGTACACTGTTGCCCCAAGCCACGACGTGGCCGCAAGCGACGCGAGCGAAGGGACTGAGGCCACACAAGACGAATGGCCGAGCGCTTCGGCCGCCATCGTCGTCGCCATCGCGTCCATGGAGCCACCCAAGCAAGTCAACCACGTCGATGGGACGTTGAGGTGCGCAAGGGTCGTGCGATCCACAAAACGCGACACTAACGCGTCAAAGACGGGGTTGCCTGGGTCAGTCAAGGATGAGCATCGATACGGCGTCGCAGTGGGGACAGCAAGGGTTGTCAGCGGAGTCATTTGAGCTCGTGCCACGCCAACGAACGACGCAAGGCCAATCCAGTGCATGGGGACTTGAGCGCGCAAAACGGACAATGGTCCAATGGGTTGATGCGGCAGGCAGCTCGCGACAATGCTAGTGTCGTTTTTCTCGACGACGAGTGTGCGATCACTGAACCGCCCACGCATTCGATCTTTGGGATCTTTCGTGTCCAGCCCCACGGCAGTCCTACGTGTCGATCCGTTCGTCGTTTCAGCTTCGAAAACATTTCTTTTTTCGAGCCCAACCTGGGACCTCCTAAGTTCGAAGCCTTCCTAAGCTGATTGTCTTTTCAAAGTTGTAACTACGCGGCCCTGTACATGGCATCCATCCTAACCCCCAGCCTCGTACCTTTGTTACACATGCTACTGAGCGGCGCTGACGGCTTGTGCCAAAGTCGGCGCTGCCTTCTTACTTGTTGACGGTCGCCAGTGTGAGCCTGTCGTCTTGATAATTGCCGTTCCGAGTATCTACATTGAAAGGGCGGCGAGAAGCAGTGGTTCGTTGCTCTTTGCGTTGGTTGACGTGAGTTGGCGTGGATCCTGTTCCGTTGGGGGATCTGCGTTGGAATGACCCGCCCTCAACCCTACTCTGGAACGAGGTACTTATTGATTGGCCATTGGCCATTCCTTTGGATCGTGACGTGAGTAACATGACGATTCGCAACGAGCTCGACGAGTCCCTCCTCTCGGCAAAGATACTCGTTTTTCTTCAACAACACCCCGTCGTTGATTGAGTCCACTTCGTTTCCATGGTGAACCTTTCTTTCACAAGAGAAACTCAATCTGGGGTAATCCCTTCGTCATGAGCACATTCTGTACGCGAAAGATATGGACACTGTCCGTCGGGATCGTGAAAAATATTGGCCACGCCAACCAACGCACCACGAGTTTGCTCGGATCTTGCTCAAAATACAAGGTCAATGGCTGCGTCCCTCTTAAGCAGACACATGCAAACACTCCAGCTTCCAACAACAGACTGCACATGGATTAAATATACACGGATCACAACGATAGTCGGGCGATACCCTTCACCCGCTCGCCAATTGACGGATCTGGGCCTGCAGGGTATACATGACTTGGACGGCCGTGGGTCGGGTGCCAGCGTCGCTCGCCATGCATTCGGTCGCCAGCGTGACAAACCACGCGGGGCAAGTCGGTCGAAACGACGGACGCAAGTCGTCGTGGATCACTCGCCGCGCCACGACTTCGTCCGACAACGCACAGCCATCCATTCCCATCACATCGGCGTACGGGACTTGGTGAGTACTCAACTCGGACAAGAGCACCCCAAACGAAAAGATGTCCACGGGACTCGAGTACGGTTTGAAGAGCAGCATCTCGGGCGCCATCCATCGATACGTGCCGACGTTGGCCGTGAGCGTATCGCCATAAATAATTTCTTTCGAGGCACCAAAATCACCCAGTTTAGTGCCTTTGGTCGAATCCAACAAAACGTTGCGGGACTTGAGGTCGCGGTGGAGCATGTTTTGCGAGTGCAGATAAAAGAGCGCTTCCACGACACTGAGCGCACACTCGAGTTTCTTGGGCCAAGTAAACGTCGCATGCGTCGTCGTGGCGAGGAAGCGCCGCAGGTCGCCCAAGTTCATATACTCGATCACAGCTTGCAAGTTGGACGGATGGGTCCATGCCGCCCCTTCGAGCGTGACGATCTTGGAGCAGTGAAGCGTCCGCATGAAATCAATCTCGTCAATCAGTGCTTGGACGTCCACGTCCGACGGAAGACGGCCACTTGGGAAGCTTTTAATCACGACTGGCTTGTCGAGGAACGTGCCGAGGTAGACTGACCCTGACGCGCCCGTGGCAACGAGATGGGTGAGGGGAAGGGGAAGCGTGTCCAAACGAACCATGTCGAGATCTCGCCATCGAAGGGACACGTACTGCGTCACCGTGGAAGTGGTCGTCGTTGTTGTCGCCGTCGTCGTGGTGTGGGTCCCGTCCTGTAGCTTGTCTTTGGCATTGGCTGCCACGCGACGCCGCCACAGGACCAGCACACCAACAACAAAGAAGATGCCCACAGCACTCGCAACAATCAAATACGTTTCCAAGTGTCCGTCTGTCGCTCCTGACGTGGATGCGACACTCACTTGAGGGGACGGCGTTGGCACGACGACGACCGCGTCTCTTGTGGGACACGTTGTCGATTGACTCGCATACATGGCTTTCATCGATCGAATCGTGGTGCCCCATGTCGATGCGTTGATGTCAGCGTCGGTCGTCCAAACGGCACACTGGCCAGTGAAATTGACTTGGCTAAACGTCACAAGCGCGAGTCCATCGGGGACGGTCACTCGTGCGAGGCTCTGGTCCCAGGGGTACATGATGGTCTCGATCGCGTCCCCCGCTAGGAGAAAGATGGGTGTCCACGCGGGGCCCATCGGCGTCGAGTAGGCGCCAACAAACTTGGTCGTGTTCCACGGGCCAGCATCGTCATTGTCATTGCCGTCATCCGAGTAGACTTTGTACGACTTGAAGGTTGGCGTGACGGCAAGCGAGAGGCCGGCCGACGATGTTGGCGGGGTTGAGTTGCGGTACATTGTACACACGCCTTGGAAATTGTACCCGTCGCAGAGGAGGAGGCCGACGCGAGGTGGAATGGTCAAGACAAAGGCAAAGTGCCGCCCGGGAAGCTCCCACTCGGCAACGCCTGGCACTGCGTCGCCAATATAATACCGTGCGTAGTAGCCCATCATGTATGCTTGGGCGTAGACAGTCGGCGGTGGTCGCGCTGGTGACGACAAAAGCGCCGCGTCATTGCTCAGGACCACTTGAAGCGAGCGCCATCGGGTGTTCCACGCGGCCCAATTCGCTGCATCGGTCAAAGTTGAGGTAGTGGCCACGGTCGCAGCGCCAAGATACCATGGGCGGTCGTAGCCGACGACGGCTAGTCCTGGCGGGACCACAAGGGCATTGCACGTGTTGGTTGCGAAAAAGGGGACGCGGCCCCCCGCGTCAAACGTCCAATTCGCGCCAAATGGGCGGATGCACGTGACAACCGTGGCTGGGTCGGGCGGCGGTGACAGGGGCGGGACGGGTGCCGCAGCCTCCACTACTTGAAACGAGTTGAAGAGGTACAAGCTCAAATTGTCATAAAACCCCTCGCCAAAATTCGTCCGCGCGCCGCGCAGGCCTGGCTGGCAGTAGCCGAGGAAGCGCAGCCCCGGCGGGACTTCGACTGCATTGATGAGCGAGATGTAGCCCGCGAGGTAGGCAATGGTCGTCACTTGTTGGCCCAATGCGACTGAGAGCGAGTCGGCGTTGGCGTAGTTGGAGGCAAAGAGCGTCACCCGCGGTTGGACGCCTGGGGTCTGAGCGACATCATGCAGACCGTCGTCGATGCGCACGCGGAAGGCGCGGACTTGGTTCACACCCATCGATGCGTTCCATCGAAAGACGTAGCCAGTAAAGTTGGTGTGGTGGCTCGCTTCGACCACGACCCCTGGCGGCGCATCCAGTGCCAAGAGGTACGCAGGCATGACAACGCTCAAGTTGGCCACGGTGTGACCGATGGGCACGGCATCAAGCGTGGCCGTCCATGTGTAAGAGTAGACGGCGATGACGTCGGTCGCGCGCGTGCGGGCGAGCGCACAGGCCGCGGGGATCGTAAGCACCTGCATGGATTGCACGACAAGGCCGTGGACGTCGGAGCTACTCGCGACAACAAATGTGCGCGTGCCGCGGAAGAATGGTTCCGAGTAGAGCACGAGCATGACCGACGGTGGCACAGCGACCGACCCAACCGTCGCGTTGAAGTGGTCGATCGAGTCGTTTGTGTACAAGCGGATGAGGGTCCCAGCTTCGCGCGGCGCCGAGTACACTTCGACGCTGTGGGCGTCCCAGGCCGCCGCCGTGGCCCCAAGGACGACAAGGACAAGGAGGACGCATGTCAGCGCCGTTGGAGGCATCCTCGTGAATGAGCACACTCAATCACACCCACGAAAGGCACGCACGATGCAGATGCGGGTGCGGAAACTTGTGAACTTCGAAGTAAAACACACCACCGGTTTAAAGATATCAGGAAAGACGTTTATTACGTTTAAACAAGCCGTGCCCACGAACACTTTGAGAATGCATTGGGGCACGCTGCAAAAAAGCACGTTTTATGACCAGGTCCGATGGGAAAATGTAGTTTGAGCAAAGGCGTAACGCTCAGCTGGCAACCTTTCCAGTCCGACGCAGAATTCCATCAAAGTCGCAAACTTGACACAGGCTTCAACTTCTTGTTCCTGCCACGTGCATTCACTAACGAGTTTGGAGCGAATGACAGAAGTGTTGGCAACACCTATGGACGTGGCAGTCCAAAGACTCGATTGTATCCGACAAGTGAGGCCGAAACCAGCACGCAGCACACCGAGTGCCCCTTCATGTCAACTTTGGCCATGTGTCCCACCAGGTCCAACACATCGCCCGTCGCTACGTGAGGACGTTCTGCGCCAAGGAGAGCATCGACTGCCGCCGCTCACCCTCACACATGAAAAATCGAATGCCCTTCCATGGTGCAGGATTGCAGCATCATTCCTTCTTTGTCCAGCGGGCGGCGCCATGTCCATACCGTAAATATCATAACTTAACGTTGGTCGTTCTATCCTACTACAGTCTTCCTACTACGACTAGACCGACCCGTCGTCGTGCAAATGCGTCTTGAGTATAAACATGATTTGGATGGCCGTGGGTCGGTCGTCCGGGTCCAACTGCATGCAGGCCATGGCGAGGTCGTGGAACCAATCGGGGCAGTCGTGTTCGAACGTCGGTCGCAAGTCGTCGTGGATCACGCGGCGGGCAATGGCTTCGTCCGAGAGCTCACAGCCATCCTTTCCCTTGACATCGACATATGGCACGTGGTGTGTACTCAACTCGGAGAGAAGCACGCCAAGCGAAAACACGTCCACGGCACTCGTGTACGGTTGGAAAAGCAGCATCTCGGGGGCCATCCATCGAAACGTGCCGACGTTGGCCGTGAGTGTATCGCCATAAATGACTTCTTTCGAGGCGCCAAAATCACCCAGTTTAGTGCCTTTGGTCGAATCGAGCAAAACGTTGCGGGACTTGAGGTCGCGGTGGATCATTGCTTGCGAGTGCAAATAAAAGAGGGCTTCGGCCACACTCAGCGCACACGCGAGCTTGTCTGGCCACGTAAACCGCCCGGTGCCTCGGGTCGTGGCCAAGTAGTGGCGCAGGTCGCCCACGTCCATGTACTCGAGCACGGCCTGCAAGTCAATTGGCTGGGTCCACGCCGCGCCTTCCAATGCCACGATTCGACTGCTCTGGAGCGCACTCATAAAACTGATCTCATCAACCAGCGCCTGGACTTGGGCGCGGCTGGGCGCGGCCGACGCAAATGTTTTCACGACGACGGTTTGGTCTAGAAACGTGGCGAGGTAGATCGCCCCCGACGCACCCGTGGCCAAGAGGTGCGTCAGTGGAAGCGGCGGACAGTCCAAGCGCACGAGGTCCAAATCGCGCCACTGGATGCCGCTGTAGGTCGACATGGACGTGGTGTCGACATGGGTGGCCTGGCGGCGCCGCCGTGCCACGTAGATGGCCACGGCAAGTGCGACAACTGCCCCGACGCTGCTGGCCACGACCACTGACGGTGGCAAACGTGTTGATGTCTTGGCCTTGATAGTGTTGTCGCTGCGTGGTGATGATGGCTCGGTTGCGTCGTCCTCGGGCGATCCGTCGTTGAGTTGTGGGGTCTTAGGTGTCGCCACCGAGGGAGTCGACGACGTAGTCGTCGTTGCTGCTGCTGCCACTCGAGTCTTTGTTTGATTGGCGAGGTCGAATGATCCGAGATCTAGTGGCACGGACGAAGCCACGTCTGCTGGCAACGCATCGACCTTGAGGGTGTCGACGATGGGCTGAGCAGTGACTGCTTCGATTGTCGTCACTAGTTGGCTCCTAGTGGTGGTGGTGGTCGAGACGGATGGCGACTCGGTCATCACTTCGTTTGCATCATCTGTGTCGTTGTTTGTCCCTGCAACAGACGTCGTTGGCTGGCGGGTCGTCCATTTCGGCACATTGGTCGTGGTGGGAACAAGGCTTGCGGTCATTGTTGGAGCGACGGTCGGCGTCGTCGTCGTCGGGCAAAGGTGCTGCGTATCCTTGGTGACGTGGAGGACCCGCAGCGACCGCACATTGGTCGTCCAGACGCCGTCGACGACCGCGTCCTTGGTCCAAAAGCCGCACGCACCCGTGAAATTCCGTTCGCTAAACGCAACGACGACTAGACCTGCAGGGACAGTGTATCGATCAATGGACTGGTCCCACGGGTATTCCACGGCTGCGATCGCGTCGCCCGCGCCGAGGAAGATTGGCGTCCAGCTCACGACGGATGCAGGTGTGTAGCACCCCACGAATGGCGTTGCACGAATGTCGTCAGTGAGTTGCGAAACGACTTTGAGCGACTTGTACTCGTAGAGCGGGAGCGCCGGCGACGTGCTTGTAAAGAGTCGATACGCGCCTTGAAAGTTGTACTCGTCAAAGAGGATGAGATTCACATCGGGCGGGACCGTGATGTAGACGATGCGAAACTGGGCCGTCCGGTCGGCCGTGCTGATGGCAGGGATGGCATCCCCGACCCAATATGGAAACGGATCATGGCGCATGCCGTAGAGCATGACGGGTGACCCGGGCGGTGGCAGTGGTGGCGGCGGGAGTTGGTCGATGGACACGACTTGAAGTGAATGGAGGCGGAGGCTCCAATAGTCGACACTGACGTCGGACGTGGTATTCCATGTCGTGTAGCGCCCAAGGAGCCACGGCTGGTCGTAGCCGACGACGGCTAGTCCTCGTGGGATTTGAAACGAAAAGCAGAGTTGTGGTACCATAACACTCAAGACACGGCCAAGCGGGAGAAAGCGCTTGACGCCGCTCTTGCCCGCACACACGACCGATGTGTTGGGATTGAGAATCGGTTGCGGCGGGAGCGCGTCCGTTGCGCGCAACACACGAAACGACTCCAAGAGAGCGAGGCGGTAATCGGATGTGGTCGTCGGACCCGTTGCCCCCGTCGTGTAAAAGCCAGCAGGGAACGGCGTGTAGACGCCATAGAGACTCGCTTCAACGTAGCCCAAGACAATCAGGCCTGGCGGGACTTCCATCGCTTGGATGTTGATGGGGAAAAGGTCTCGGACAAACACCATCGTTTCAATCTCTTGGCCGGCGGGGATGACTAGCGGCGACGTGTAGTGCTCAAACGAGGCAAAGAAGAGCGCGCTGGGCTCGTACGTGGCCGGCGGTGTCGGCGGATCGTCCGTTCGTCGGACACGAAACGAACGAACGTACATGAAATCGCGCTCTGGGTAGGCCGATGCATTCCATGTAAAGATCGGTCCAGCAAATCCGTCGGTGTGGCACGCATCGAGGGCGACACCTTGCGGGATATCGACCACGTCGAAATGCTGGCCAAGGGTCGCAACCGTGGATATGTTGGACACGCGCCGACCGAGGGGAAGCACCGTGAGGGTTGGCAGATCGGACGTTGTGGGTGACGAGACGATGACCACGTCGGTGGCATGGGACCGCATGGCCTCAAAGGGTATAACTTGGACTGATCCGATCGTGGTGGAATTGGGCATCACGACCAAGCCCAAGAAGACGAGCGTCTTTGTGCCTGTAAAGTTGGGCTGTGCGTAGATTTGGAGCACGAGATCATGCGCAGGGACGTCGACAGATGCGGGCACTTGGCCTTGAAAGTCCGACACCGAGTCGCCTGCCCCCAGGAGTTGCCGCGTGCCTTGAAAAAAATCCTGAGAGTAGAGAGTGACGACGGGCGGGACATCAGCGGCCATGGCCGACAAGAGGAGCAGCGCCAGGAGCAGGAAAGCCGCGGGGACCCTCGAAGGCATGGCGCGTGTGATGGAGTGAGAAACTGCGAGGACGATTTGCGTCAAGTGGTGGTGCCAGACACATAGGTGTGTCGCGATGACTCTTCGCTCAAATAAACGAAAGCGCTATTTTGACCATGTTGTATATAGCAAATGAGACTTTTGCTTCGTCCACTCGCGAGAGCGACGAAGTTTTGGCATTTGATTGGCTACACAGGTGTTCTGAATGCCCCATGCGAAAGAGTTTGGAGCTGTGAAAGACTTGTAGTGCTCGTAGAGCGTTCAGTATGAGTGTATCAGGTTATCACTCTTGGAGATTATTTGGGACAGTAATTTCCTCTCCAATTGTGGAACAACACATGTCGCACCAGCTTACAATATTTCTCCGTTTCACAAAGAACAGCATCCCACTCTACACCGTTCATTTTAAGCAATATACTACGTAGTACATCGAAGTACATTTGACTAGCCCTTTGACTAGCCCTGACAGAGTACATTGCAACTGCAAGAATGCTGTACAGTCTCAATGAAGTCTCCTGCCGTTTACTCCGCATGCCTTTGCATTTACACGTAGTAATACTACCGATACGTAGTAGTAGTACGGACAAAAACAGTAAAGCAACAGCGAACAGACGAGACACCAACTGGTCGCGGGACAAACCCATCATTCGTACTCCGAGTAGAGCTCAGAATAACTATCACTTAAATACACTTAAATCTTAGAAAAGCACATCAAAGTTATCACTTTCTGCTTACAAAATTAGTTTGCTTATTTAAATATCGTTTGAATTCAATACAAAGAGGAGATAATAATCCTTTCAAATTTTAAAGCAAATTGAGCTCGGAAGTATTTCGAAATAACTTACCTCGGACGAAAAATATATCACCACCAGTCCTGAAGTTGACTGGTGAGACGGTCGCTTGACGGATTTGTGATGGCCCGTTCCAACCACATTTCTTCGTGAGGGCAATGCACATGAACTGTGACGTCACGCACATCCCCCATAAGTTCAAGATGAATCGTGATTTGTAGACGGGGGATATCAGTATTACTTGTGGGCATCCCTTCAGCCCTACACAAAAATGGCCATCCCTTGCAGCCGTCGTATCCTTGCGACAATCAAGGACTCCAAATATATTTATTGCTTGGGACATGCCATATGTGCATCGTGTCAATATATTTGCTCAAAATATTCCAACTCAAAAAGATCTATTTTGAACAGTTCCTCCCTACTCTTGGTTTCACTATTTCTATTCTATAATATTGAGGACAATTGAAGACTGTTTTGGCAGGATGTGCCATCTGTTTGTCACATGCGACCTGCAGAGCCCTGTTTGTTTCTCCAATTTGCCATCGTCCAACATGCGAAGGACATTGTTGCGCGGCCTTTCGACAAACGGGACATCTAATGCGACCAAGAACGACACGTCCTCAATCCCCACGACAGCCGCTCCGTCCTTGCAGACTCTTGGCCTCTCGACGTCGACGATAGCCGTCATTGCCGCCGGCGCGGTGCTCTTTCTTGTGGTAATCGTAGTTGTTGTTGTTGTTGTCCGCCGTCGACGAACGGTGCATGACAAGACAGCAACCACGTCGACCGACCGCCACCCACTATCCTCAGCGCTCTCGTCGCTCACTCATCCCTCGCCCAGCCTCGCGGCGCTGGACTGGCGGGACTTGGACCTCGTTCGCATCGACATGGCGCCGCTGCCACTGACCCATCGCTTGGCCTCGTCCTCGCTCTATGTTGGCACGTTGCGCGGCGAGCCCGTCGTGATCAAGTCAGTGTCCCACCCAAGCCACGTCCAAGCACTCATTGACGAAATCCATTTCATGGCGCATCTCCAGAGCTCCAAAGTCGTGTCGTTGGTCGGAGCTGTCTGGTCCTCCTCTCGCCCCGCCACGTTGCAAGCAATCGTCGAGTACATGAACTTAGGCTCGTTGGCCGACTACCTCGCAGCCACCTCTCGCACTGCGTTTCCATGGTCGGCGAAGATCGCCTGTGCCGTCAACGTCGCCGACGCACTCTTTGCCATGCACGCGCAAGACACGATCCACCGCGACCTCAATTCGGCCACCGTCCTCGTCGATTCGGTTAAAGGGGCCAAGGTCGCTGGCTTTCGGGCGTCGAAACGTGTCGTTTTTGGCGATTGCCTTACGGCCAAAGTCGGCTCGTTACGGTGGATGGCGCCCGAGATGCTTCTCCTCAAGGAGTACTCGAGCGCCGTCGACCTATTCTCGTTTGGCGTGCTCTTGTCCGAGCTGGACACGCACCAACTCCCGTACGCCGATGCGATGGGCTCGACGGGACAGCCCATTTCAGACGATGGCATTGCGCGCCGCGTGATCTACGACCACTTGCGCCCATCGTTTCGCGCCGACTGCCCCGACTGGTTTGTGTCGCTGGCGATGCAGTGCATGGCAGACGACCCAACACAGCGGCCCACTGCGCTCCAAGTCATGTTTACACTCAAAGCCAAACTGGCCGAGGGCTCGTTTTTCGTCTGACGAGCGGTCTTGTAAACACTTATTTAGTACCTCTACATACAAATCGCATCGACTTACTGTAAACTGGTCAATGGTTTCGCGGGTCCCGCCTTGCTGCCACCTGAACGTCGTCGTGTCGTCGTGTGTACATGCCATGGGCTGGCCAATTGCACCGAGTTCTCACGCTTTTAAATGATTAGCCCACCAACAGCGACGTTTCCACTTGATATGCAAACACCATAAGGACGATGGGCATTGACTCGACTGTTGGTCTTATATGTTCAAAACCACACCCTTTTGCCAGTGAGCCCCTCTTGTATCCCAGTCCCCAAAGGACGCTCATTGGCAACGCCAACAGTGCTTTTATCACTGCCAGGACTAACAGAATAGCAACCGCCATGGCCTGGCAAAGGTATATTCAATTACCTTGTTCTCGGTTCCATAACGGACACTGGAACAATGTGCTGCCGAATCGCAACTGCCCCGAGCCGCGCAATCGTGCCAAGACTTAGTGTTGCGTGGTCAATTCTGTCGACTTGGCCACACTATCCACCACTCCAACGCCAAAGTGGCTTGCTTGGTGACGACGATTCCATACAAGTCTACCATAAATTAAAATAGATGAAGCGCTAGGTATCGATTGCCCTTGCCCCGTGGTGCACTGACATTCGAGTCATTTGGCCAACTCGAGTTGATTGTCTTCATCAAACGACGAAAGCAGCGGGGCTGCGTGCGCGTTTACGGCAAGGACTCGTCGATCTTGAGGTTGTCCACGGCACCAGTGAGTTCCTCTTCGTTGGTTTCATCGTCTTCATCGTCTTCGCGGAGTTCAGGCAGATTGTCTTCGTCGAAAATGACACGGATCGTCAAGGAACAACTGGGACAGGATCCAATGTCGTCGCCGTCGTAGAGATCTTGAAGCGTGATGAAGAAGTTATCACCGCATGGACACGGGTACGTATACATTTGGTCCTTCTCGTTCCACTCCATATCTTCAATCTCAATTTCATCGTAGACAGACATCGTGTCAATCGCCACCGCCGCCGAGGTCGCGATGAGCGCGCCGCCAAATGAAATGGCAGAGACTCTCACCGATGAGGGCGCTTTTGATTGGCGCAGAGACTTGCAGTCGTAATTTTATTATATTTCGACAAGGATCAATCCATTTGTATCCAGCTTTTTACGTCAACATTTAAATAGACTCCTCCACCAGCATTTCAATCAAAAATGCAAATTTTCATTTGATTTTAGAATCCAACGTCGTGCAAAGAAATATAATATTGTCGATCGTGGATTAAAATACACCCGCGCGCGATCTTGCGGAGTTGTGTTCCATGCGATGGCGCATCTCGACATCCACGAGTACGCCGTGGAGGAGGTGGCCAAACACAACACCGTCGACGACATATGGATCATCCTGGGGCCGCATGGAAAGCAAAAGATCTACGACATCACGGCCTTCTTGGACGACCATCCTGGTGGCCCTGAGATCCTCATGGACCTCGCGGGGAAGGACGCCGACGACGAGTTTGAAGGCGTGGACCATTCCAAGGAGGCGCGGGAGATGGTCGCGCAACTCTGCATCGGGCGATTAAAGACCGTCGGAAAGAAGAAGCCGGCGCGAGGACGGGTCGTCTTGCCCGTGATCGAACAGAAGGAACCAAAGCGAGACGACCGACTCGTAGGACTCATGGTCGCCTTCATGGCTGTCTTCTTTGGGTATCTCTTGTACCCAACGCCATAACAAGACAACCTAGTGGATTAAACGAGCAACCAATAAATATAAGTACGACTTTACCTGCAGGGGCTTTTTTTCACGGAGGCGTCGCTCTTCATTGCATCGGGATAAACACACAGAAGTGTATGCGGCCCGGTCGCATGCGTCAACCTCGAATCCTTGACCCATCAATCACCTTCATATTGGAGCTACCATCTCCATGACGTGTTTCACATCTACTGGCAGTTCTATGCAAATGACATCAACACCTCGTGACACGAAGTTGTCGCCCGTGAGCAATAACATCGAGAATTTGTTTATTTTATAAGTACTCTGTAGTCAAGCCATGGCTAGCCTACTTGCCAATCTCTTCATCGAGCGAGTTCAAGCAATCAAAGAAGAACTTGGCCTGGTCAGCGGCCGTGCGCGTGACGACGTTCACTTCCAAGCCTTGCTGGCCAAGCTTCTCTGGCAGCTTTGTCTCCAACTTTTCCAGCAACGCCGTGCAAACTTTGTCGGTGACTTTTGTGTGCATGTTGGACTTGGCTTCAGTGAGCTCCATGGCGTCGATGGCATCCATGAGCGATTGAAAATGCCCCGCAAACGCTTCGCCCTTGGCCTTCAAGATGAGCTCTGGTAGGGTAATGTGCTCCAACTGGCACTCAAAGACGACAAAAGAGTTGTGAAGAAAGACCTTCTTGCATGTGATGCCAAGTCCCATCTCATGCATCCGCTGCGGCAGCTGTGCCTCGAGCTGAGTGGCGACTTTTGCCGTCACGGCGGCGTCCTTGACGGCCAGGGAGGCGATGGACC
The DNA here is from genome assembly GCA_009835185.1 of Aphanomyces stellatus. Classification (NCBI taxonomy): domain Eukaryota; phylum Oomycota; class Saprolegniomycetes; order Saprolegniales; family Verrucalvaceae; genus Aphanomyces; species Aphanomyces stellatus. Next base: position 8,071 of record VJMH01005170.1, on the reverse strand, counting down.
CTGCAAGGAAGCGGGCAACAGGGTTGCATTTGAGCTTGGTGTCAATTTGTGCCTTCACGACACCCCCGGCGTTGAGGAGGAAGAAGTTGACGTAGAAGGGTGGCACGTCGACTTCGATTCTTGTCGCCATGATGGATTGCAAAATGAAACAATGGTTTTTGGATGCACAAAGGGGTGGTCTTCGATTGGATAAAACAAAAGTTGTTGGCCAATGGCAATTTGAAAAATAGTTTTTCTGACCAATGAAAAGATGGGATTAAGTTATCAAATAAATTTGGATCTCGTACTTGCAAGTGTCGGAATGACTCGAGTCACACGAAGCCCAGCAAGTGGCTTGGTCATGCCATCAAGCAACCCCATGGTAATCTCTCCACTGAACATACGCTCGCATTGGAATTGTGACAGCTCAATAGCTTCGCTCGTTCAGGTGTGAGCCGCAGGCACAGTAAGAATTTTTCGTATTTACGTCGAGGGATGTAGACTTTATCCCTCGACGAAATGAATTGGCGGGAAAATTCAAACTTAATTGAAAAGGAGCATGCAACTTTGCGATACTAACTAGAACGCGCTATGCCGTTCCTTAAGACGCTATCGGAATGCATTGTCATCGGCTACACTGCTATTATTCGTCGAAATTTTATCAAGCAAGGCAACGAAAGTTCGCCAGCATGACAAAAATTACCGGGATATCTAGCGACAGAATAAAAATAGGTTTTGATATTTTCCAAGTACGATCTCGACAGCGCCTCCTTTATTTCGATTGACACCATCGCGAGGCAAAAAAGTCAGCCAATAATCCTCTGATATCTGGAATCGTGCTCAAGGTGGAGTACACATAAAAGACCCCCTCGTCTCATATCTCAGTGGAGAGTTTCACAGTTTGGATGACAACCATCGAATAATCATAACTCTATTTCGAACTCTAGATCGTAAACGAATCGAGCCACGGGGCCTTGCGTTGCATGTAGTCGGCGGGGCAGTACGGGTACTCTGTCCGCGGCTTGGACGCGACCGACTCAAAAAGCTTGTAGGTCGAGGCGTTGTCGACGATATTGGTCACGGCTTTTACGGTCGAGTACGCGCCAAGACCAATGGAGACGATGATGACCGCCCAGCAGACCACCTTGTGGGTGCGGCTCATTTCATCCTTGAAGAGTTTGTAGTAGAGGAGGAGCGGGAGGATGACCGAGCATATGTTCATGACAGAGGCGCCGATAAAGTCGGCAATGTCCGAAAACGAGCTTTGGGCCAACATGGCCAAAAAGCACTGGATGGCCACGATGACCGTGCGAAAGACAATGCGGCGGGTGTTTTCGCTGTATTTGGCGACCGGACTTGCTGAGTTGCTGTCGTGGGTCGACGACGGCGAGACGTCCTCCTTTGTCGGGACCTTGGGCGTCTCCACTTCTTGGAACGCCGCGTCCTCAGCTTGGCTCTCTTCGTCGTCGAGGAGGGCTTGGGTGGGGAAAAGCACTCGCTCGCACGAGATGAAAAATGGGTTGAGAAGCACGGCAAACGCGATCGAAATGTGCACTTGCATCAAGACATAGGCCACGCGGCGGCGGGGTGTCGTGTGCGACATTTGCAGCAACAAGTTGCTCGGCGACGCGCAGCCAAAGTGCGAATACCCCAACGCGCCCAGCGTCACGTAGAAGAACGAGATGATGAGCATGCCCCAGATCAACGCGCGTGGCATGGTCTCGGGGTTGGGATGATGGCGTTGGATTTGCGGCACAATGACGGCGGCGCCATACGCCAACGCGAACGCGCCAAAGGTATCGAGGACGTGGGCGGCAGAAATGTTGTCGGTTGGCTCGTAGAGTTCACGGCCATGGGCAATGTAGGCGTCGATAGTTGCAAGCGCGTCGGCGAGGACGGTGGCGGCGGCCCCCGTGATGAGCACGACGTAGGCTTCATGGAGCACGCGAATGTAGACGACAGGGAGAAGGATGATGGCCATGATGAGGATCCATACGGTGGTTGAGACGTCGATCGCCCCGTCAAAGATGGCTGGAAGGAGCGTCGCTCCACCAAGGACCAAGAAGGCCACGGGAATCAAAAAGCAGGAGGTGAGTTGGGTGGCTTGGATGATGTAGGCGCCTTTGGGACCCCAGAGATGCACAGCCAAGTCCGAGTACGTGTGGATGTGAGGCAAATGGCGAAGCTTGAGGAAGCAAAGCGAGAGCGCAACGGTCGCATATGTGTTGAAGAAACAGTTGAGGACAAATGCGACGGAACTGTAGGTCGGCCCCGCTTGGGAAAAGATGTAGGGCATCGAGAGCGAGCCGATGCCGCAGACGCAGCAGACCAAGTGGATGATCACAATAGCATCGCGGCGGGTGGGGAGTTCAAAGCCCATGATGGGGAATTTGGAAATGAACGAGTTGTAGACGAAACTGGTGGGTGCGAGACGAGGCAAGAGGTGAATCTGACCAACGTCAACATGGGGCCGCTGTTGTGTTGACTTGAATCTGTAGCTTTTCTGCGCTGCGTCGGTTTCATGAAGGTGGACTGTCGTCATCCAATGGGCTGTCAGGATTATGGCGCGTGTCTATGCGGCCGGTGACATATGCTTGTCATCGGGACGACCTTGTGAAGCATATCCTTCGTGCAACATTTGCACGACGTACGGATACATCCGGATAAAGGAGATACAGAAAGATATCAATGTACTATGTAATAATTCTAATTCCGATGTACAAGCGAATATGAGTTGAGCGAAATGGTGAAAAGTTGGCTTCCTCTGGACTCAACTTACCAAAATTGACCTAGTTTATAGTATACGACGATCCTCCGTGGTGTAGATTCGGTCACGTCAGAATTTGATTACAAATTCAAAATGTCGGTTGTCAATGTGTTCAGAAGGCGAGGCAGCAACTCGCTGATCAAGTATGCTGGAGCCATTCCCGACGTTGTCTCGCTTCATCAGTGCATGTTTGGCCAAACATCCTCAGACGCCAAAGCGGCAATCTCTTTGTGTCTTTGTGTCACCACCGACATGCAAGAACACGTTATCCCGGGAGCGTCACCTTGGTCGAAGCTTCAAACTTCCAGAATTAATAGTTTTAGTAGGTACTAGTATCGATAATTGATAAGTCGCCAGAACCTGGGGTTTATACCTGGGTGCTCGGAGTTCTGGCCAACGACGACAGAACCTTGAAATACGATTACAAAAAGTAATTGTGAAACCTTCAAGATGTAACCTGCTAGGTGCCTGTTGCATGGCAAGGACTGTGAACAAAGCCACGCTATAAACTTCGCTGGACGGATGGATGGAGGACAAAAATACGATCAACAGCCTGTGGGGAAGACACGGCTTTGAGGGAGGTCGCCAGGGAGGCAGCTTTTGTCATCCTGGTGGGCGTCAATATTTATGTCGACGTGGCAGCTCTCCTTTCGATTGTATCCACGCCCCTCGACACCTGACGCACGAAACCGTGTAGGTTTATGCGAGTGACACGCGCATTTGCCCTGCGTAAGATGGATGAGTTGCAAATTCTGCTCATCCTTGGAATATGACCCCCACGATGTCTGCGTGTTTATAGAAGCCAGCTGCGATCAAATTGAACCGGCCAATATCTTCTGCGGTGGTTTAGCAAGTGGCACCGCGAGGACAAACAACCCCGAGACTGACATTCATTGATTGATTATATACAACGAAAAATAATAGTTAATCAAACTCTACATCGTAAACGAATCCAGCCACGGGGCCTTGCGGTCCATGTACCCGGCGGGGCAGTACGGATATTCCGTCCGCTTCTTGGCGGCAACGGACGCAAAAAGCTTGTACTGGGACGCGTTGTCGACAATGTTGACGATGGCCTTGATTGACGAGTATGTGCCAAGGCCGATGGAGACGATGATGACCGCCCAGCAGACCACCTTGTGGGTGCGGCTCATTTCATCCTTGAAGAGTTTGTAGTAGAGCATGAGCGGGAGAATGACCGAGCAAATGTTCATGACAGAGGCGCCAACAAGATCAGCAATGTCCGAAAACGAGCTTTGGGTCAACATGGCCAAAAAGCATTGAATGCCGACCATGAGCGTGCGAAACACAATGCGACGGGCATTTTCGCTGTACTTGGACGTCGATGCCTCCTTGTCGGTCGTCGCAGAGGTGTTATCGTGCGTGGACGTATCCTTGGGGGTGATGGCGACAACAGCGGCGCCAACCATTGGCTTGTTGGCTTCGTTGATGATGTCCTTGGGCGTCTCGAGCTGCTGGAACGCCGCGTCGTCCGCCTGGCTCTCTTCTTCGTCGTCGAGGAGGGCTTGGTTGGGGAAGAGCACCCGTTCGCATGAGATGAAGAATGGGTTCATGAAGACGGCAAAGGCGACGGAAATGTGAACTTGCATAAAGAGGTACGCGATGCGGCGCCGTGGCGACCCGCTTGACATTTGAAGCAACAAATTGCTCGGCGACGCACAGCCAAAATGGGCATACCCGAGCGCACCCAGTGTCACGTAAAAGGCTGAGATGAGCAGCATGCCCCAAATCAACGCGCGAGGCATGTTTTCCGGGTTGGGATGGTGGCGTTGGATTTGCGGCACGACGACGGCGGCGCCATAGGCCAACGCGAAAGCGCCAAATGTGTTGAGCACGTGCGTCACCGAGATGTTGTCGGTTGGTTCGTACAGTTCACGTCCATGGGAGACATAGGCGTCGATGGTCGCAAGCGCGTCGGCAAGGATGGTGGCGGCGGCACCACTGATGAGTACGATGTAGGCTTCATGGAGCACGCGAATGTAAATGATGGGCAAGAGGATGATGGCCATGATAAGGATCCACACAGTCGTCGAGACATCGATCGCGCCGTCAAAGATGGCTGGCAGGAGCGTCGCTCCACCAAGGACCAAAAAGGCCACGGGAAGCAAAAAGCAGGAGGTGAGTTGGGTGGCTTGGATGATGTAGGCGCCTTTGGGACCCCAGAGATGCACAGCCAAGTCCGAGTACGTGTGAATGTGGGCCAAATGACGGAGCTTGAGGAAGCAAAGCGAGAGCGCAACGGTCGCATATGTGTTGAAGAAACAGTTGAGGACAAATGCGACGGAACTGTAGGTCGGCCCCGCTTGGGAAAAGATGTAGGGCATCGAGAGCGAGCCGACGCCGCAGACGCAGCAGACCAAGTGGATGATCACAATAGCGTCGCGGCCGGTAAGGAGTTGTAGGCCCATGGTGGTGAAATGGAATATGACAAGTCACACACGAGTCGGCAAGTTCAAGTTGCAGACCAAGTCGATGGTGTTGCTTTTTTGCGGGGGCGAGCGCCCTCGGACAGATTGATGGGAATATTTGGTGTCGGCGACGTGTATGCTCTATGGGCTGATGGGTGGCGCGCGCATATCTATGCAAGTTTGCACATCAAAATTCGTGGCAGAGAGATCGCACGGCGACTATCAACAGCATGTCCTGGTCTTTGTGTACGGATAAATTCGGTTAAGGATCTATTTGTTGGGAGATTTACATAAATTATTCCGATGTAGGGTGCCCAACCAAGGTAGAATGAACCAAGTATCATTTGTCGAGGAGATCGATTGCAATATTTATATGTACTACACTATAGTATTCCCCGATCCTTGTGCGAGATTCGACAAGTCGGTCAATGGATTACAAATCCAGCCGAAGTCCCTTTGCGGGTGCTCAGATGGAAGCCAAACTCAAGGATCTTCATGGTCGAACCAACGTCGAAGCTGATCTCCGAGTGCCCAGCGAGAAGACCACTTTCACCACCGTGTTGTGATTGGCTGTGACTCGGTTTTGCGTGACTTTTGTGTCCTTGAACTCTCAGATTGCCTCTGTGGCCGCGCTCACGACCGATAATACTCCATCCATGAAAAATGGATCTCGACTGTCGCAGGCAAACCAGGCTCACGTTCGTTTTTCAACGCAGGACGTCTGCTTTCTTTGACGGATATTTATGTTCCGCCCAAATGAAACGGACGTCGAAAGATATTCTTGCCTTCACACATGTCCGACCTCCAACGCTTCAAACACTACATCAATATTGCCAACAAACACCTGCGTGACGCAACGAAGAATGCTCGTCGCTGCCGGGAAAAAGTACTCCGCGTGTGGAAGCACGAGCTACCTTTACATCGGCATCTTGGCGACATACGCCACCGCCATCAACGGGTCCAGGCTGACATCCGGGTGGGCAAGAAGCAGATGCGCGTCGCCCGCCGCAAGCTTCGTCATGTTCGAACTAAACTCCAGACCATATCCGACGAAGTTTACCAATGCAAGCGAGGCTTGCGTGCCCTACGTCGGGCGTTTCGAAACGAGCGTCGAATCCTCCACAGCATTGCCTATGAGTTGCATCTTTCGAACGCGAAGTCGATCTCAATGAAACGCCACCTGAGGCTGGTTCGGAGACTACGGATAGCATGTAATGACTGAGAATTGACTTCTTCTCTCTTGACACTGAATCCTGTCAATTTCTCCAGCCACGACACAAACACTGATCGTCCACAGTGACAACATGAGCACACAGTACGACACATCAAGCACGGCTCATGAAACGAGCAATCCCATCCCATCACACGAACAATCGCCTCAACATTCACCACTTCGGTTTCGCCACTGACCTCCGCGCCTACCATGGCCACAGTGGCAACAACACAATCGTCCCAGCTTCACCCATTGTATATTCTCACTTCTTTGAGGCCAGTGCCAGTCGCCTCCGACACCACGCTCTCAGTTATGCTAGCTTCATTTTCGTCAGTGCCGTCCATGTCGTTGTCGCGTGTGCCAGTACTTTGTAAATCTCCATCGACACCACGCAGTTTCACCCACGCACGTCATTGACGGTGCCCTCGCTCCCATGACTGACGTGTAGAGGACTGCGTCGCCCCAAGCAGCCTAGGCCATCGATGCAGGGTGTGCCCGATGGAGCGATCGCAAATTCAAAAATTACTTCGTTTTGTAATTGGTTCTTGAAAAGTCTAAAAATACATACGCCGACGGGATTTGAACCCGCACCTGATAGATATGTGAAATGCCACACTCTTGTGCCCCGCAGCTCGGGCGCTCAGAGTGGATTGCGTGCCTGAAGGTGCTGGGCAAACATTCCGTCATCAGCAAGTCGCTCGTTGCTCACCATGCCGCGGCGAACCTCGTCCATCACAGTGCCTCGTCGCCCGCCGTCCTCGTGCCCCCCAGCTCGCCGCTCGCCGTGCGTCGCGTCCCTGAAGATGCTGTCCTACAGTTCCGTCGTTGGTATGTCACTCGTCATTCGCCGCGCCACGTCGCTTGACGTCTGCCATGCATCGCTGCTCGTCCTCCGCCGAGCCTTGCGGCCGATTTCAGATCCCGAGTTTTGACGTCTGTATTATAATAGATCGAATGTATTTGACATTCGTATTGACGAATATTATATTGTTCTTGTGTAGAACATGGGTTTAACAGCGCGGGGAAATTCTGTCCTGTTAAGTTTTGTACGCTCTAGATTTCATTCCAATATGACGCTTTTTAAGCCCGGGGAGTGCGTTCTATTTGTTTGAATCAAGGATCCAATATAAGATTATTTGAAAAATATTTGTCCTTGTAAGTGCGGATTTCTAGTTTGCCCATAATTTCAACCACACATTAAATCTTTCCCCATTGGATCTGAGCGCGGGGCTAATTTTGACCTCGTTCGAAACGAATTATTAAACATATCACACCGACGTTCTTTATGCCCGTCTGCAAATGATTTGGCCAAGCTCTTACTCCCAGATTTACAAATGCTAACTCGAATCAACTTTGGAAAAGAAGGTTGAACGAAAGAAGATTGCATCGAAATACTCCGCACTAATGGTGTCCGAATGCTACCCGATATTTCCGATCACTCGTGCATCATTTAGGATGTAGAGCACAATGGATAATGTATATTTCATGTTAGGCCTCGTTTCATGTTGCCGGGTCCTAAGAATCTGATCCGTGCTGGATTGTACGGCAACATGAAATGGTCGAGGTCTTAACTTAGCGGACCAGATTGGTGCCCCGGGGCAATGGAGACATTCAGATACGAGACAATTCATTTCAATTTGGATCTCATGGACGACACGAATGTCGTGGTTGTTGCCGTGGGCA
>VJMH01005169.1:0-24312 GCA_009835185.1 Aphanomyces stellatus | reverse complement strand
CAACGCAGGTCGCAAGAAGTTAAGTGCAAACATGAGGCGCGCAATCTTGTTTTCTTGCATCAGCAAAGGCTTCACGCGATTCGAACGGCTTTTCAAGGTCTTCTTATTGGCCATGTGCCAAATGATGACGGTCTTTGGGATCTTGTAGTGGAAAGCAGTTGACCGGAATGTCTGCCTGTTGTAGTGTGGCACAGCCTTGATGGCTGCTTCAATTTCCCTTGGTTGTCGTTTCAACTTCGGACCACAATTACCCAATACAAGTTGTACCTCTGTTAGATGATTTTCAAATTTTCGCGAAGTACAAATTTGTACAGGACACACCCTTCATTTTGGCGGCAGTATCAGCGACGGCGGCACCCACCGAGAGAGATTTCCTTGCTTGGTTCCAGAGGCGTGTAATCGTGCGTGGGTGATATCCAATGTGACGAGAAGTAGCCACGAGTGACCCCCTTAGGTTATTTCGTCTTTGATTGGGTGTATTTTGTTCCCGAATAGATCTAATGTGGCGGGAATTATGAGAGGTCAAAGTGAAAGGGTCGATGTCGGAGAAAAAATTTCGATTCGCTTTGACGCCATACACCAATTTGACGAGTCATGAGCACTACACTAAGCTTCTTGGTCTTTACACGCATGCCTTCACCTTCACACCCGTCAACATCACCCTCTCGTGCGGCGCCACGACGCACTCGCAACCTCACCGACGTCGACCGTCGAATGGTCTACGAGATGCTTCTCGAGCTCGCTGTCGGCGGGAAACTCCCAAGGGGGTAACTCGTGGCTACTTCTCGTCACATTGGATATCACCCACGCACGATTACACGCCTCTGGAACCAAGCAAGGAAATCTCTCTCGGTGGGTGCCGCCGTCGCTGATACTGCCGCCAAAATGAAGGGTGTGTCCTGTACAAATTTGTACTTCGCGAAAATTTGAAAATCATCTAACAGAGGTACAACTTGTATTGGGTAATTGTGGTCCGAAGTTGAAACGACAACCAAGGGAAATTGAAGCAGCCATCAAGGCTGTGCCACACTACAACAGGCAGACATTCCGGTCAACTGCTTTCCACTACAAGATCCCAAAGACCGTCATCATTTGGCACATGGCCAATAAGAAGACCTTGAAAAGCCGTTCGAATCGCGTGAAGCCTTTGCTGATGCAAGAAAACAAGATTGCGCGCCTCATGTTTGCACTTAACTTCTTGCGACCTGCGTTGGGTGGAAATCATATTTTTGAAAACATGCACAATTACATGCATATCAATGAAAAGTGGTTTTATACAACATAAGTCAATAGTTTTATGTATATCATGATGAAGAAGTTGCGTTATGGGCCGTCAAGTCGAAGAGATTTATCGCAAAAGTGATGTTACTCGCTGCGGTTGCTCGTCCCTGACATGACGCTCATCGAAATCGTCTGTTCGATGGAAAATCGGCATTTTGCCGTTCGTAGAGCGAACACTTGCTCTGAGGGGAAACAAAAATCGCCCTAGAGGTACCATCATTACCACTCCTCAGTCAGTTGACGGTGTCGTCAATAAAATAATATAATGAGCAAAGTTGTGCCGGTCATCCAGGAAAAGATTCCGAAAGGAGGACGACCTGGGGGCATATTTGTTCAGCAGGACAATGCAAGTCTTCATAAAACTGTGACCACAAATACATTAAGAGGTCATGGTGTGAACAACATTAGTATGGCTCATTAGCCTGCTAATAGTCCAGGCTCTAATGTCTTGGACCTTGGACATTTCGACGCTATACAAAGCTTGCACCAGAAAAGACAAAGTAAATCGATTGACGATATTATCTCTGTTGTTGAAGCAGCATTATGTGAGCTGCCCGCAGCCACTTTGGGCAAAACGTTCGTGACGCTCAAGAAGGTCATACCATGTATTCATTTGGCATTGCCCAAACTTAACTCATTGACTTTAATTCATTACGTAATGTGATTAAATCATTCCCACCGGGTCAATATTTTGGAAGTTGACTTTAATCTATCTTCAATAGGTATAGTGAATAGTCGTGCTGAGCTCCTTAGACGTGTGCGCTCTCGATCACCTTCTCAACTTGAAATCAGAACATGTTTGTTACTAGTAAAAAGCTCGTACACGAAGCAATCAACCCTTTGCACAGCTGCATGCATGGAAGTTACAGTGTATCGGACGTTATCATTTAACAAAACGTCAATTGTGAGTACTGTGATGAGTATGACGAACTTTTGTACTGAACGAGGAAGCTTCTGCGACGCGTGCTTGTAAGTTGTATACTGAAATAAGTAATAAATTTAAGAAAGTAACAATATGGAAAAAGAGTGTACAAAATTTTCTTTGCGATGTGGTGCAGTGGTTAGACGTCAGTGTTCACAGCCGCAACGTACAAGGTTCAAGTTTTTGCTCATATTTTCCTTCTTTCCAGTATATATTATTTTATGCAGGTATTTCCTGTATAAATGAATAGGACAACTGTCAAAAACACAATATTATCTCACCAACGTGCAAAATGCCTCGTCTATAAACACACCAAGGCGAAAAATGCCTGGTGAGTTATTTTGTATTTTACGGTAGTATTTATATTTAGAGAAAAATGAATACAATTACATGAAGAATGTTTGTGTTTGCAAGTGTAACATTTCAAGGTTGTGTTCACAGAGACTTCATACTGCAAGTTCAATATTTCGAAGTTATTTAGGTGCAAATATACGACGAAGTTTCAGTTCTCCTCAGTTCTCCCCCCCAATGCGCTTGTTGTCGATGTCATGATATCGATCAACTGTCTGGCGAGCCCGCCTCGTTGCAACGTGAGGAGTCGGGTTTACATTTGAAGACCAACACTCCAAGAGAACAGCAAGTCATAACGATTGTCGATTGGGTATGAATTTTGAAACAAACACGCTCATTGGCTGAAGTGGCTTTGACAAGCGAAAATTGACCAATCACATAATTAGTTCGCACCATCGATTGATTCGTGAATGTCAGCAAAACCACGCCAATTTTCAAAAGTTACACCAATAGCATAAAATTACAGGGGTGCATTAGCATTGCTGCTTGAACTTTATTGACAGCATTAGGATCACTTGCCACGATACTGCCTACACGAAACTGGCTCAGCCTTGTGGGCAGATGCTCGGCCGTCGCTCGCATCCGACCCGTTTCACTCCTATTAGTACCCTGGTGCGAGAGATACAATCGAGTCACACTCCCTGTCGACTACATCCTACTGTTATAGTAGTTGACGACTTTCGGTTCGCGGACATTTTGCTTCTCATGAAAAGCACTAGTTTTCTTTGCCCACCCACAAAGTACCACTGCCAAGAAATCTGTCAAGGAAGTGATCAACAATGACACGAAATTTGCGAAAGGTTCGTTCGATGTGCATCAACGCACGCGCGAAAAAGACTCGTCAAAGAATTTTCGCGTGCGTCGATGCGGCTCGCGGACATGGGAAATTTGTCAACGATATACGTTTGAAGTCATCTCGCAAAGTGCCTGCATTCAGTCCAATATACAGGAGTGAAAATACTTATTACTCGGCATTTGTTCAGTTAGTTGTGATTTTAGTTACTTAGAAGTAGTTCAAGTAATTCACACTCCAAAGCGTATTTTTCCAAATAGAGGATGGATCTGGGGTAGGGCAGGAAATGATATCTTCTAGCCGCCGAGCGAGGAAAATATGTTGGACGGTGCATAGTTGGAGCTGCGCAGTTGTTTGTGATTGAAATAAAATCAATTCACGAGCGAAGTGAGCTTGCCTTTGGAGTACACCTTGTCACTGTGTGGTTTAGTCATAAGCGTTCTGACGCTCCGGCACTCGCCACAATTATATTGATACTTATGTGTAAAAGTCAAGTGCAGCGGAACGACGATTAGTGCACAAGCGGGCGAAGGATCACGCAACTACACGTGCAAATTGAGCCATACTCAGCCAATGTGGACGTCCGTTGCCTCGCCTCCAACGTCGCATGCGATTTTTAGCGATTCCAATGCAGTTCAGGGCAATTGTTAAATCATCAACATACATCCTAGTTGAGGAGAGTGGTTTCGAGGGGCAATAAACGGAGATCAAGTTAGCAAACAGCCTCATTTTGTCTCTTTGTGGACAGAAACGACGGGACCGAAATTAATTCGTGGCGACAACCCCCCTAACCCCCCCTCTGGTTGTGGGATAACCACCCATATCAAACGAGGCTTTACAAGGTTGTTGAAAATGTAATTTCCACAGTAGTGTCTACACTGGCTACTGACAAGGTGGTGCTTTACGCGTCGGGGATGTTTACACGCTCAAGAGCGCGTAATCTTTAGTCATCTTTGACAACGAGTTCATGGTGCAAGGAATACCTCGACGATTCGAAAAGTGTTTTAGAGTAAGGAGTGGACACAGAAGCTTTCAGTATGCGAGCGAGCTCACTTGACACGCCTTGGTTGGCTTCGACAAAATCGTGAGTCTCCGTGAGTGGCTTGTACAGTGGACCTGTCCAAGAGTTTACCAGTTTAAATTCTGATCCTGGTCCATGGGCTGTACTTCATTTGTGATTCAGGATCCGTTGGATCCAAGGAAACGAGAGAGGTGGGGTCAGAGATCCACAGTGCATTATTCAGTCCAAGTTTGACTGGGATGAAGAGCAAGAAAGAAAAGAAGGTTGCCCCAGACGTCAATTTCCAACCGTCTTGTTCCACCCAGTGTCTGCGGATACTCGACGGCCAGTTGAACGAATGTCCCATGCCAGTTGAAGTGGTCTGCTGCCCACCCCCCCAGACAAAAATACGCCGGGGCCATTTGAAACAAAGTTGGTATTCCTCAGCCCATACGCACTAAAGGCAAATGCCAACTGAATGTCATGGTGACGGTGCACTACACTGTACTAGTATGTGTGACACAGTCGCAGAACCCATATTCATTCACACGAGTACAACTTGACTTCCCATTCAACCTTGTTGCCTCCACGGCGAAGCACGCTGCACACCACGGCAATACATATGCCGGAAGTTGCCCAGGTGAAAAATAGATATCGCGACCAACGAGGGCGTGCGGTGAAGAATATACTACAAGTGGTGAACCAAGTCAATGTCTGAGAGGTTAAGCGAAACGGCATGAGCTGGTCATACGCCCGCGGGCAACATTACCCTGGTCCCATACGGCAGCGAGTCACTCAGCTACACAGTGACTACAAAGTACACCATGTTAAAGTACTTTATGTGTCGATGGACGAGGTTGGTTCGTTGCCAGACCTTGAAACGCAAAACTGATCTCGTCAGCAGTATGCATCTCGATTGTGTTTGGGAGGTCGAACTTGCCAGCTTCGATGCTGGCCAGCCAATCTTGATAGCCCCGTGAGCTCAGCCATGTCCGGCGCACGGCGACCGCACGTTTCAAATCCCTGTTTTCCCTTTCGGCCTCATGGCGTGCTTGGCATTGTACGATCGCTGCCTGTCGTGCGGCAGCAATCTTCCTGCGCGCCTCCAGCTGTTTGGTCAGTGTGATCACGTCAGCTCGACACCGATCAATGCGGTTGCGCTGCGTCAGCCGACGGGGTTTCGTCTGAGCCACAAAGCCAACCACGCAGTCCAAGATTGCGTCCATCGTCCCCGCGTCGTCAAGGTCGATTGGCATGGTGGTGATCGTGTGTGCAAGTTTGCAAATGGAACGCCCATTTGATCCTCGTTATCGATCGTTGAAGTGACAAAGTGGTCGTCACCCCTCACTGGGTTACTTCGTGGCGAGATCCCCTTGCCGGCTCAGAAACGCCAACAATGTCGTTGTCCCGTGCAACCCTACCCCTACGAACCCTTGTGTACGATGTAGACGTTGTGTTGACGTGTGGACTTGCGTTGGTTGAGAGACCCACTCAACACACACTATGACTGAGTTGGTCGAGGCAAGTCCGTCAGTAGGCGACGTGATGAAGCAGCGACAACAATCTCGTCAGAAGCTAGCAAGAGACGAAGCACCTTGGCGTCGGTGAAAGATACGAACGTATCCATGTGTACATAACGCCACCCTCTTACGTACATCCGGCTGGTGTCTGTTCGCAAGTGTGAACGACTGCGGTGGAGCCAATAGCTTTATTGCATGGGGACAGCTCTCATGGCGATGTATAGACACCAACCAGTCGGTTCTCTCGATTGATGGGTTGAACTTGGGGTACCTTTTTGGTTTCACTTCATGGGACGGATGCAATGTAAATGAGCCGCACCCGTGCAAGGCCTGGCAACGTAGTAGTACATATCAAGCACGAAGTAGTCCGTACCAGTAGTACCCTTTGAGTAGTACATATAAGTAGTCCGTACCAGTAGTACCCTTTGTTTTTAGAAAGCCTTTCCTGCTCGCATGAAACCTGCGCATCTGCATACGACTTAGCCAGTAATTTTGACACTGAGGTTTCTTCTTCACAAGCAAGGATATATCTCAACAAATCCTCGAATGCCCAAAATCGACACAGAAAACAGGGCTGACATTAACACAAATCAGAACGGAAACACCATCTCGGAGAAACTCGAGGGCGAAAGCGGTGGCGACGGAGGCGGCTGAGCAGCTTCCATCATGACTCTGTCGACGTGGCGTGCGACGAGCGCTTTGGAGACTTCGAGGCAGGTCAAGTGGCCCAGGTCGAGCGCTGGCAGCGACGGCGGGGCATGCATGAGGTCACACGTAGCAACCGACGCCATCGTGTCGGCAATGGCATCCACTACCCGCCTACACTTCATGAACTCCATTTTAAGAAAGTTGGAGATACCGTACCAGCTCACTTCGTCTGACACCCACGTCATCAAGTCCCCTGGCGGCATCGAGGCCATGATAAAGACTGTTCTTGCTTTTGCTGGTTGGAATCGTTGAATGATGTAGCGCATGGCGCGGCCATGGATGACCAGTTGCACACACAACGTGTCTTGATCGATACGGTCGACCAACTAGAACGAAGGGTTAAATCAATGCTAGAAGCAGGTCACACCTCGATGGTAAGCGTGTCCAACCGGAGCGGCAAGTGCGCGGCAAAGATCTGCCAGTAGGTCGTCGCATACGTCGCAGCCGAGACAGTGGCCAGCGTCGTGTGCACCGACGTGAAATCGATGCCGCCGTCCGCGGCGGGGGTCTGGGCTACACCTCGACGCTGGCCCGCAAACACCGACTCCATGCGCATTCGTTCCCTCTCCATGTGCCTGTGGATGCTAGCGTGGCGCTCAATTTGTTGGTGGGCAGCAACGAGTGCTCGACGGCACTCTTGGCGACGAAGCGAGTCCACGAGGGCCTCAACCTTGGCATTTGCTTGGCTGACAGCGTGCCGGAGGGTCGCACGAAGGGTCATGGCCGCACCGCGTTGACGGCGCGCCGACCGCAACGTCTCGAGGGTGTCAGTGAGGGTGACGATTTCAGACCGCAGTCGTTGGATCTTGCGAAAGGGCGTGGCGCGGCGTTTGGTTTTGAGTGGGAGGATAGATGTGAAAGCCAAAGACGCAACGACATCGTCAAACATGGTGGCATCGTCGAGGCAGGGTGGCGGCACGGCAGTCGACATGGAGAAGAGCAAGAAAATTGAACAATGAAATGAAATGGACGGCGGGTAGAGTCGTCGACCCGCGTTGGTAACGATTTTTTATCGAACGACGAGTGTCTTTGTCTCGACTGAGAGAGATACACGCAAGGATACGAACCGATGGACAGGAGCAAGGTTTGAGGGGTTGGACTTGCTCGCAGGCAACCGAGCAGGTGCCTCGAATTAAACAAGAGGGCCACACGACGTGATTTATTGGTCCAAAATGGAGCTTTCAAGTCTATCAAGCGGCTACGGAAACCTTGCTGGTCGCTGCTTCATGATGTGATAGTTGGTGGCGCCACTCAGATTGGATGTTGCCAAGCATTCAAATCGAACTAATCGATGGCGTTTCATGGGCCTTCCTCTCTGGCTTCAGCGGACGTAGTATGTCATTTTCAACCATTGAATCGGCAAGGCTTGAGATGATCACACGTCGCGAGGCTGTCTGTGGATATGCAAGTCAATAGAATGGAAAGACGAAAGGAGGAGCGCTTGGCCGACGACAGTTCATTTTGTGGATACCCGCGACAGCTCCATAACCCTTGGCTTAATTTTATCTTTTGGCATTGGAATCATCTCAAAACCGAACGGAATCAACTTCGATGGTTTTTGATTATGGCCTCACCTCACTAATCATTCAATGGGCTACTTGGTGGCCTTCAATGCTGCACGCAACCCCTTTAGTTGGCACTGAAGGAAGTCAACCACTTGACACTCTATATGAGACCCTCGTGAGTCTGGCCTTGTGGATTCGTTGAGTCTTGTATCATAGTAAACTGTCTTTTTTATCTCGTGCTGAATGGCCTCATTAGCCACGTTGCCTTGACTGGATGAATATTATTTATATATATATCCTGTCGTAGCCAGACACACAACACATCAATCAAATATGTCTGGCACTCCATTCTACTTTACTTGGCACTCATTACTGCACTCATGTGGACCACTTGAGAGCAGCTTTTCAGAATATATATTTTTAAATATTCTGAAAAGGCCCCATGTACTGCACTCATGTGGACCACTTGAGAGCAGCTTTTCAGAATATATATTTTTAAATATTCTGAAAAGCCCCCATGTTTTAAAAAACATGGGGGGTCACCAATTTTCGTTGACTACATATACATATATCAATAGGAGACTCCAGGATGTTGGGGGGTCTCAAAACACATCCTGGATTAAAATCCAGGATGCAGGTGGTCTCGCCACAATGGAGTTTCCCCTCGACGTCCCACTGTGTTTTGATTTTGTTGAATTAGCGACTCATCAGTGCATCAGAGTGGCTCACGTTACAAGACACAGTTGTGGTGAGTTCGTTTGGCACTACTCTTGACAGCAACTGGCCCCGTTGTTGTACTTCGAAGTACTTTTATGTGTACTGAGTAGTACGGAGTAGTACGGGTTAGGGAAGGGTGGCCCTTTCCAAGTATTCTCCTCCTCGGTGCCTCCTCGGGGCATTCAAAGAGTGTGTCGACATAAATATTCCACGCGTTATTCGCACCACGAATCCAATACTAGTATATACTAGCACCTGAGAGAAACGAAAATTCATTTTGACATCGACGTGGCCAGTTGATGGGCAGCGCCGTTTCTACTCGGTGTGATATCTCCACACAACGTACAAAGTAGGATGTCATCCATAATAGGGTTGGTGTTCAGGGCTGACATTGCCAACGAACATCAAAGAAACTTTTGGTCAATGGCAACGTTATAATAAACGCGCTGGTGATTCCAAAGCCGTGCACCAAAATCACAAAGCATACCCCTTCCGTCGACCACCCAGCGGATCCTTTTCCTCATCCAATAAAATCTGTTTTGTACTGGTAGAGCTTCCACGTCGGATTGGCATTTCACGCTGAGGCAGCATGGATATTAAGCAATGGGACCAGACTAAACCCTAATCAATTCGCCTCGACGTTTGATTCAATGTAGTTCAACTTAGAATTGTACTTTCGTTCATACGATTTACCAACTTTTTTGTTGGTAATCGTATGATCGAAAGTCATCACATGCGGCAAGGAGCGGTGGAAAAAGCGTAAAGCTTTGTAGATTGTCAACAAAAATATTTTTCGGTGTCCAACATTCATGGAGACGTCAGGTCAGTCCTTGATTAAAGGAGCCTGAACTTCAAAATCTTCCATTGAACGATGGGCATTTTATAGGAGACCACTTAAAAATAACTCTAACTTAAGCTTCTCGCGCACGGGTACTGGTTGCGCTGCCTCTTCAAATGACGGAGTCCTCCAATCACGAGATAACGTTCGGGGCTCATCAAAGTTCCTTGACCCACCAACTTCGTGACCTTTCAAATACTCCGGAGTATACGCAAGTGTATAAGTATCCACAACCATCTTTTCAAACTCCGTCAAGACCTTGAATTTCTAGTAGTTGATCACCAATCGGAGTTTGTTGTATTTACACGCCACACCTCAATCGGTGGAATTCCAACGATGTATCCCATTCCACCACAAATGTGGTTTGAGTTCGAATGCATGAGTAAATCCCACTCGGCATATCGATTGGCTCTAACGTGCAATCGTCCTCTCCGCGCTTCCATGGGGCCAAATATCGGACGTACATTCTATTTTTGACGACCATCACTCGAAAGATTGGCCCACCATGTTGACAAGGAACACGTCTGTTTGGCCAAGATTCTGGGGTTTGGTGAAATGTGGGCGAGCGGCTTGGAGCTCGCTGTTGCGTGAAATCAAAACTTTTAAATTTCATTGCTCAAATATTGTTGATCTTGTGCATCGAACCAAGTTCCAAGGCAAGTTCAAAAGTAGAAGCTTCATTGTCACTTGATGTGTTTGACACTGTGAGGTCAAGTTGCTGCTTATCCCCACTGAGCGTGAATATGCATTCACAGCCCACGTGTAACTCCATAATGCGAGATTCAAAAGCCCAAAAGCGCTTTCGAGGCGAAATGAGTACAATTCATGAACTGGTCTGAGGCAGACAAACATGTCTCTTGAAATGAAAGACATGGGTGACGCTGACGTGTTGTCACTGGAGTGTCCGTGTGGCCTATTTCCACAAAGCATGATTGGGTGAAAAATGCCAATTGGTGTCGACTACCTCCAATCAACTACTCTGAAGCTGAACTCCTCGAATAAGTTCTAATTAGTAGCCACGAGTGCAGAGTGCTGATTATTCAACGTAATGATTCTTGATATCGAGTTTGTGCAATTCTCGAAGCCGATGGTCTTCACATTCAGAGTTCACGGCCCAAACTGTCCGTTAGCGCGACCAATCGAAAACAAAGGAAAGCCACAAGAATCGAGTTTAGAAGGCTCGCGAATAAGCAAACATATCTTTCGTCGATTTGACGATCAATTGGGCAATCGGTTAAGAATAATATCACATGTGGCACGAACGCGCAATAATGGTCGAGCCAAGTTTGGTTGCCAAGTGAAGTGGTGACCTCACGCAATCGCATATTGAGATTCGGTCGTTTCAGTTATATGAGTGTCACGGCGAGACCACCCATGTACGACCTCGAATCTCGACCACTCACAAAAGAAATCAAACTATTTCACGTGAACTGTTGAATGTTTTATATATTATTTTTAACCTGCCTGCAAGCTTGGAGCATACTCTCAACTTTGGTGCTTGTATTGCACAGCGGGAGAATACATTTATTTTTTGGAGCACGTTTACACATGAAATTCCCCTTGAGCGACTGCACAGACAATCTCTCGATCGTATTGGGGCACATGGGTTAAACGCCTTTCAATCCACGCTCTGTTTGAGTTGATTTGGCCACGCAGATTCGCTTGGATGCATCTCGCTTGACGAAGGACTGTCTTAGTGGTCAAGTCTTCGAGTAGTGCCTTCAAGTGAACGACGCGGTCCCGTTCGAGTTGTACCCGCTTTGCCGGCGTGATTCGTTGCCGCTTGGGCCGTTGGGCTGGCGAGCGAGAGGTACGTTTTCGAGTTGGAGAGATGTGGGGAATCGAGTTGCCACCTTCTGTCGTAGGCGATAAAGCAAACGGTTTGACGTCGTCTAGCGATAACCCCTTGACAAATGCCTCCGTGATGGCATGCTCGCCATCCAAATCCATATCGACGTTGGCTGCATAAAGCACGGCATCGTTGGCGGCGGCGGCAAACGCATCATCGTAGACGTCTTGGATTTGAATGGAGCATAGCTCCAACCGTGGCGTTTGCTTGACCATGTTGTTTTGGCAATTCAAATTTGAAAATGAGCGACCCATCCCTGCCGACAGCGCTCTAGTGGGACTTGATGACGACGGACAAAAATGTCCATGAATGGCTCGGAACCTGCAGTATCTGAAAGGCAATCATGGTGGGAACCACGCACCTCTGCTTCCAACAATTACGGCAGGGATGCCTCGTTGTATAACAGAGCAAGTTGCATATTGATCGCGGCGAGATTCACGCAACTTGCACCTGCAGACTACTCCGTGGAGTACTATTTTGAATGGAATAATATTCACCAACATCGGTCGAATAGCACAGTGATCGACAGCAGCAACTTGTACAGCTGTATGTATATGCTTCATTGTTCGCGGCCGAGGTCACTGACCAAATATTTGCCGGCGGAAGTTCAGTCGGAGAACCAGATGCAGTCGTATTGTCGATGTGCTAAAGGGTTGGCGCATTTATAATGTACTCATCAAACAAAACAAACGTGTGTCAAATATTCCGATGTACACTGGTTTTGTCGGTCGTGCTTGCAGAGTAATACAATCGCGCAGTGTAATCCTGGTCAATATGTACTGTTGGTTTTGTTTTGGGAGCAATACAATTGCGTGCCGTTGTCCTCACACAGACGCTCAGTCTGTTTTGGAATACGATATATTAAACTCGAATCATGCACATGCGCAAAATAGCATAGTTGCCTCTGAAACGCTGCGAAGTAAATATGTCGATCCCCCCACACGTGTAGACCGCTGTCCTTCTGCCTTTGATTTTGCCACCACGCCACCTGATCGTGACATGGACCTTCGAAATTCATCCCGATAGTCGATTCATGTTTAAAACCTAAAAACGAGACTGGTGTGGTCATAAACCAATATTACCTAGTAAACACAAACCCCTAGTCACCTGATGAGTTCGGTGGGAATGGATAACTCAATCCAGTGAAATAGCCAAACTCTGAAACGGCGGGGCGGGTTGAGCTTCTTGGGCTTGTTCTTGTGATTCTCGTCGTTGGCTGCTCTGCCTTTGAAGCCTCAAATGGGATAGCTGTATTGTGTCTACGTGTGTATCTTTCAAGTCCACTATTCATCGTGGTATGGTGGACCAATAAGTCCATTTATCAGTCGAGGGTGTGTGGCCACCAACAACAATTCAGCCAACGGCAACGCTCATATGTACGAGGCGAAATGAGAACTTGGCTAACTCATCCGAATGACGAGATAGGTAACGCGCAAGGGCAACTCTTGCATGAACCGGGCAAGAAAATACGATTAACTGTTAGGTCCACAAACTCATGTGGTTGGTCGACTCTATGGTCCAAGAGGACGTAGGACAACTATGGTTGGAAACCAATGAGAGGCCATTTATGTGATGAGATGATCTATTGCTTCTATGTTTGTCATCGTAAGTGACAAGGACATTGACGTGCGCGGGCCTCATCACATAAATGGCCTCTCATTGGTTTCCAACCATAGTTGTCCTACGTCCTCTTGGACCATAGAGTCGACCTGGGACACACCAAGCTACTTGTGACTACTACCGTAGTCCGACGTACAACGTATCGAGAGTGGAATGTTGGATACACTGCACCAGAAGGTCCTGTGATAGGTCCACTGTGCAAACTACTCAAGTATTGACAAAATGTACCCTGGCATATCCTCTCCATCGTCTTCACAGTTTTGTTCCCATCCTTACAGGTATGCCGTCGTTGTTGGTATCCCAGCCCACAACAGTGAGGCAAAACAACCAAGAGCGAGGGATTCGAGTGCAGGTGACTGATGACAAATTGGGGAGGACTCGCCAGCAAACTCGCCAGCAACAACGCATGTTTGAGGCGGCAGCTACGACCAAAGACCGTCGCCGGGTATAAAACCAAACAAAGTGCATGCATTAAGGGCATTGAGAGCACAATACTACGGGCATTTCTAAACGCCTATTCGATCGGTGGGATTTTGACCACCGACTGATAGAGATAACTTCATAACGGATTGGGCTTCCCAAATGTGCCATCCTTGATTCGACCCAAGAATGCTTGCACGTTCGAGACGCCCGTCATCGCCCGGTGGTTGGCGACGGCACGTTGCCAAACCACTATTTCGTTTTGATGTGCAACGACGGCTCGTTTCAACTGCCAATTGACTGCTTCGGCGCGTCGTCGGGCTCGGAATTGAGTGCCGGCCATGGCACGTGCGGTCGCTACTCGCTCAAGTGTTTGGAGCTTCTCAGTCAGCACACCGACGTCACGTCTGCACCGATCCACGCGGTGCCGCGCTGTCACGCGACGCGGTTTCACTGGGGTAGTTGTGTAAGCCATAATAAAATATACCACCAAGTCAATGGATGCCTCCATTGCTGAGTGGTCATCAAGATCGAGCATAGGTGACGAAACGAACGTGTTGACTGGTGCAGGGATGTGAGGCCGCTGGCTGATTTGGAAATGTAATTGTAGCCTCGATGACGAACGTGTTTGAATAGTGGCAAAGTGGTCAGACCTCCGCAGCCAACTGGCAATAGAGGTCGTGGCGAGATCGCTGCAAAATAATATATGTGCACGAGCACGCAAACAAAAAACATTGTCCTGCAACGGGAGCTGGCCGTTGAACTTGCAATGTCCTATTTTGAGATCGTCGATCCTTATGCCAGCATGAAGAATGCTATTACATAACCTCCATGTGCGTTGATACAGTAATCGAAATCTATCTAAAATACCCGTTACTATTAATAGAACGAGTTTGAGAGTTGAAATGCCATCTCATTATATTTTCAAGTAAATATTTTGACGTGGCCTTCAGGAAATGCTCGGGCCAAAAGAAAGAGCGTGAAGAGAGCTTGAGAATGGCTTCCCATTGCAAATAATATATTGTCAACACTGGCAAATGACCTTGTAAAAAGTGAAGTTATTTTTGTGGGCACATTGTCCTGCTTGTTGGTGGTGCACACGAACAACCCACGTTAAAAATGGGACAGTTGAATATCCAAGGAATGGCACGACAACCAATCAAAACGAAGTATTGTTTTCTCCTGGAAGCTCTGCTGCCATGGCAATACTCTGCTCTTTTGCGATCGCGACCACCTCATTTATCTTGTCTTGGCGACTAAAATGGCAATATTTGGGACGGAAATGCTCATGTTTGGACAAAGATTTGCGAGTTGCACGTTGGAAGAGACCGAGCGAGTTTCGCTCAACGCAGATCGTTCACGGAAGGTTTCACATTCAAACTTAGATTGAGCAGACATCCTAGCTCCTTTGGACTTGCTAAATGTATTCAATTTGCGTCATGGGGTGGCCCGTGGCATGAAGCATGCGCTCCACATGTCGCTCGAGCTTTGCTTTGGACGCCAATATTGCCTCCATGAACTTGACGCCATGGCTGTTGGTGATCTCTTGTTCCACTTTGATTGTCGTGTCAACGCAGACGTGCACGCGCGATGCCACGCGCGCGACCGAGTCCGAGACCGACTCGACCGTCAACCTACACAATCCGACGACGCATGTGAGATTGAGATCTTGGTAACTTGGACGCACCACGTTACGTCGGTCGTAGTGTCCATGTTGCGGGGGTCGGTGGCTGTGATAAAGACGGTCTTGACAGGGGATATGTAAAATCGCTTGACGATCAGCTGCGTGGAGGTATCCTCACATTGACGTATGCAAACAGTGTTGTCGTCGATCTCTTCCACAAGCTAGAGATAGCGTAAGGAGCAACCACAAAAAGATGTGCGAACCTCGATCGTCATAGCCTCCAGCTTGAGTGGCAACGAGGATGTAAACATGTGCCAGTAGAGTTTGGCATAGGTGGCCGCCGACACGGAGACAAGTGCTTCTTGGCCATATGCCAGTTCAACGCCGTACTCGGTGTCAACAATCTCGGGGGCGATCGTAGGGTTGTGGGTCGAATAGACAGAGTCAAGGATGAGCAGTTTCTTGTGCATGTAGGCGTGGATGTGGCCATGATGAGGAGCCTGGATGTGGCCTAGGCTTTGCGGTGCCTACAAGAATTGACCTTATTAGTCAAAGGTGCATGGGGTGGCGATATACATGAGGAATTGGGTGGTCTGGCCACTCGCGTTGAATGTGCGCGACGTGGAGGCCAATCACATGCGAGCACTTGGTAATCTCACGCTTGAGCTCCAGCGACTTGGCTTCGGCAAGTCGGCGGCGCTGGGCTTCGCGGAGGCAGTGGAGTTTGGCGGTGAGGAAGCGGATGTCGTATTGGACGGATTGAATCTTCCGGAATGGAGTGATGCGGAAGCGCTTGGGAGCCTTCTTCAATCGCGGCGGGTCCACAAGCAACGAGAGGACTTCGTGAAACATGGCGTCGTCGTCGTGATGGGTTGTCATGAGCATGATGGTGTGTACCCGCGAGAGGTTTGGAAAATGAAGCTCGAGTTATGGAGCTGACCAGTGTGAGTCACGCCGTTCGATCGACAGTGCTTTTCATCGCGTTGACGGCAATGACGAAGCATGCTATGCCGTGACCAACACACACACCACTGCCGCCGTCGAAATATTTGAAAGAATGCCAAGGTCCAATAAAGTGCCATTGAGCCCTTTCCTTATGGGGGTGCGGGAAATCAACACACATGCGATTATATTGACACTTGAGAGGAGTATAGACATCCATTGTCAAAAGTGACGCGAACAATATGTAGGTTACCCTTTCATCTATGTAGTCTTGCTTCCACTCATACCCGTCTTTCAACGCAGTACTTGCAACTTGACTTGGCCGAAGCAATAATATCGCCGCGAGCCGCTGAGTTCGATCCTCCTGGTTGCACCAGGAGGATCTTGGTTCCACACAAAGGAATATCGAAGGGCATTCCACGCGTGATATGGAAAGAAATATTGGCGTATGTTTTTGAAGCGCTGTTGTGCTCCAAGTTCCAAGCCTGCGGGGACCATCCCAGCAAAGACACCGTGCGTCCAAAGTTCATCGTGCGACGAACCACAAGATTTTTATCCGGATATATATTTATCCTAAATAATTTAATTTCATACAAAATTGCAGTATTGACAGAATTTTAAACAATATTTATTGACTCCATATTTATTTTCCTATCTAAACGAATAATGTTTGGTCTTGAACAAGGTTCAACTCCAAATATTTTGAGATTGGAAATCGCTCGATTTCTCGGCCCTCTCCCTTAGCCCACAGGTCGTTCTATCGCCACCACTTGGGGTATGCATGTAGTCCAACCTTATGTTTTCATTCTTGGAGAAAATTGCGCTTATCCACCCAGAGGGAGTCTTATTTTTTTTGTACAATCAATCTCAAAATATTTAATTTTTTCGACTTTCGATGGCGAATATCTCGAGCGTGAGGATTCATTTTTCGTTCTGCATATGTGCATTATATAGTCTGAGGTCGGGGCTATCGATATATTGAATTTGGTGTGCGCAGCCTTTCTTGGTGACGAAGGAAGTCGCTCCAAAGTTTCGAATTCATTAATCTTCTCAAAATAATCTCAAAACATCTCAAAATCTTTTATAACCTTTCAACTATTTTTATTTAGAGTTGCAGTTTCAAATATATTTCTAAGAAAGTGCGCGCACTGATCAATTTCCGGATAGTGAAGTTTCAAAATGTCCAAATTGTAAAGTCACTCAGATCAACTCGACGAGCAAGAGGAGCGTGAGCACTTTCAAGGGCACGAGGGACTTCATGCTACATCTGAGGAGAATGACATTATTGGTGGTAGCGCGCACTGGTCGTGTTTAGGAGCACGCTTGCAGTAGACAGGAGTGAACATCGATGTTTGCTTCAACGCCAAACTGTCGTGTTCGAGGATTCGTGTGTGGTGATTCGTGGAGAAAAGACAAGACGACTTGTCGGAAGTAAGCACAACCGTGCGTTACGTGGGTTGCACAAGCCTAATTGCCCTCGGGACCACGCATGTAGCCCCGAGGCGCAAGGAACGCGTTCAGTTGCTCGTCGAATGTTAGGCGTAGCGGAGGCGATTTCCCGCACCCCCTGGCTTGCTATCACCGTGAGAGCATAATTGCACTCTCGATTGTATGGTGACTCATGGAGCGATCATCGCGTCCCCAGAATGAGAACTAGTATGTATTAGTACTAGTGTGTATTCATTCGCGTCCACAGAATGAGAACTAGTATGTATAAGTATACATACTAGTTCTATACATACTAGTTCTCATTCTGTGGACGCGAATGATCGCCCCATGAGTCTCCAATTCAATTTTTTGTTTCGAGATATAGAAATACCCATTGGACAGTTTCGATTGGTCCATTTCAACACGTGCGACATTTCAGTCGAGTGAGGTACGAGGCAATATGGCCACGCTGTTGATTCCATACAATCACGTGGAATCAACTCGCGCTTCCATCCTCGAAACATCGAGATTGGGAAGCAGGTACAGCAAGGATAGTAGAAGTACATATTCAACGGCAGAGTGCACGTAGAATGACAGGCGTTCAAATCACCTTTGAGATCCTTGCATATGATAGCAAGCCCCTCACTCACACAAAAGTATAGAATGACAAAGCAAATGGCGTCAATCCCATCCGCAACTATACAACGAATGACGGAAGACTGGAATCTTCTTTCATTCGACGACCGCCAAAACAGAATAGCTCTGCGTGGTGAATTCGAACCGTGGTGTTCTACGATGAGACATCAACATTTGCTTGGCATCACAGCGACGAATGCAAGTCTAGAAAGTTATTTGTGTTCCCTGTGATCCTTCTCTTGCGATTTCACTGGGAAACAAAGAGGGCACTCAAGATCACCGTTTCGACACTACGTGGTACCTTGTTTCCACGTTGGCAGTCTATGAATCTGTTGGCAACTCTTGTGGCGAATTCGGAAACAATATTTAAATTGTTTCTAACCTTAAAGAGCCACTTGATAGAGGCGGTATGAACCAGCTCAAGAATCCCTTTGCAAGTGTCACTCCAAGAGAAAGACCGGCGAGGGGAACGCTACATTTGACGTTCATTGCGTTGATCTCGTGTGACGGTGGCCTGTCAAGAAGATACCTTCAGGCAGTCATCAGGCCACCGTAGGTTGGATTGATAAACGCATCCAAGGGAGTCCTGACCACTTTACATTTCTCTCCTTTGGCACCTCTAGGTGAGTTGCCAATGCATCATTAAAAAGCTCCAAACAAGTAGCATACAAGTAATACTTCTGAACTTCTGAAGTTTCGTATACTGTGGCCGCGAAGGGATGTGGCAGCGAGCGAGCCTTTAGGGGCATGCACGTAATCAACATGTGTTGACAATAGTGCTTGACTCTGTGAGGTAAACTCGAGTAAAGGGGTGTTCAAGCTCTGGGGAGAAAGTGTTGTTGACAATCTGCTTTGTCTGAACATAAGCAAATAATTTGGGCTGAACGACTCCTCCGTGGAAAGAGTAAATTCGAATGATGTTGCCTCGCTCAAAAAGCAACGCCCAGGGGAAATTTCATATTGAGTTGCTGCGATAAAAGTGAGATATGGACCAGATGGTACGAATTCTGGTACAACGTAGTTGTCCAAGCGATGCAAATAAAACGCAACTTAAAAACAGACATTGCTGCTGAGTCGCACGCAACTGGGCAGCAGGTTTTCCCACTACCATGGCAACTGACATTGAGCATACTGATACATACCATTGATTTGCTCAAGAATCCACGACCCCAAGGGGACAATTGGGGAGAGCAGCATGCCATTACCTCGTCCTTGATTCATCGTATTCAACATTGGATTAATAATCGGTTATTTCCTTTGAGGAGGAACCAATGGATACATGTAGTGCCGCTGGACAAGAGAAGCCCACTCACAGAGAGACTCACTGTAGATTTGCAAATGCGAATCAAATCTTCTCGTCTTCATTCATGTATCTTTTGTGCATTTATTCCTCCCACAGTGGCTTCGCCTCGGTTGTTCAGCGTCATAATTTCCTTCGAAACGGTGCAAGTACTCCCAACTTAATGTAAGACTTCTGTCTTTACCCGCTCCATTTGTTTTGTGTGCGCGGAATTGGAATCCGCGACACGAAGTATTGCTTGTGGCTTTGGAAACGAGACAACAAATGTCCACACTGGCTGACAGCAACATGTGCATACGAGGTTCTGGTACTTTGAGTCGATGGGTGTTCGTTCAAAGTACAAATGAGTTTCACCTTTCTCCACAGGAATGTGTTTTGATAGATACCAATATAAAATGCACTTTGAACGACACCAACGACACAGCAGAGCTTTTCGTACACATTTTGACCAATCAAATCTTATCTATGTATCGGATTGGCAAAAACCAAGCAAATCCAGTCGTTCTCTTGCCATTTTACGTCACTGAAACTATCCATGTGATCTCCTTCGGAGGAGCAAAATGTGAGCATAAGAGTCGGCGGATAAACCAAGGGACGCAGATGAAAGGACTGGGAACAACGAGGCGGAACTCTCACGAGGTGGTCAACCATCCACAAGGTCTTGCTGCAGCCGTCGAATCTGTTGGTAAAAACAAGTCAAATTTGTGGTAATATGACAAATATTCCATCGATTTTTGGTATATTTCCCCCATCAACCGGAGCCAATGAAATAGCTCGAATCGCTTCACCACCCCATTATTCCGTTCAAGATCTCGCACAACAATGGCCAAGATGAAGTTGTCGGACAAGTCGTCGGGGAAGAAGCAAAAGCTGCAGCCAACAAAGAAGCAGCCGCCCAAGCCATTCAAAAAGCAAGCATTGAAGCCTATGAAGAAACAGCCACCGCAGAAACCCGGGAAGAAGCCGCAGGGAAAGAACTCCAAGCACCAGCAAAAGGCCAAACAAAACAAGTCCTCACCTCCCTCCACGGGCTCGAAACAGAAGCGAAAAGCAACCGACGACATCGCGGCGACACATGCAGCGAACCAGCTCTCCGACGCGGAAGCGCTTCTCAACGCGGGTTCGGTCGACGCCGGTCGCAAGAAGCTGCAGACAATCATCGCCAACGCTGCCGACACCCACGTCGTTGGCGTTGCCAAGTACACGCTGGCCATGCTGCACTTGTGCGAAGGCCAAGCGGGGGTCGCAGATGCGCTTTTGGGCTCGCTAGGACTGCGCTACCGCCTACATGCGTCCGTTTTCTCACCCGCGACATCTGCCACGGCGGCCGTCGTCGACCCATCGTCCATCTCGTCGCACGTCCAAGTCTTGGACCATGCGATTGCATTACCCGTGGCCGCTCATCTGCGGGAGAAACTCGACCCAACAACGTCGCCGTTCTGGGCCGAGCACCGCTATGGCGAGCCTGACGTCGGGTACTTTAGCTACGCGTTCCGGGACTGCGCGACGGCGGCGCCGCGCCACTGCATTGAAGCGTGGATTCAGTCGCACTTGCTACCGCTCGTCCAGCAAGCCTACCCCGAGAAAGCCAAGGCAATTCAACATGCCGAGTGGTGGGCCCACTCGCGGGACCAGATTTCGGGCCACCAGCTGCACTACGACACAGACGAGTCGCGCTTGACCGAGAACCACCAGGTGTTTTACCCACTCGTCTCGACAGTTTGGTACGCCACGCCCGGCTCGTCACATGCGCCGACGCTCGTCACCGACAAGATGTTTGGCCACGACGCCCTGCAGGCCAACGGGTACTTGGTCTACCCCGAAGAGAACAGCCTCACGATGTTTGATGGTCGACTACTCCACGGCGTCGTCCCACAATTTGTACCCAAATCCACTGGGGATTCGTCCGAGACGACGAAAGACGCATCTTCTTTGGACCGTCATCGGTTGACACTCATGGTGGGTTTCTGGGACAAGGACGTCGCGTCGAATGACTTTGAGCATGACCAACCCACGGCCAACATGGCGTTGCCAGACGACGATGGAGCGTATGGCCTCACGTGGCCCTCGCATTTCCAAGACATGGGACCGATCCAAACCAATAAAAAAAGCAGCAAAAAGGCGGTCGACAAGAAAAAAGCCTCGCCACCCAAACCAACGCCAGGAGCAATCGTCCCCGTGGCGACTCCGTTATGGGAGTCGGTCCATGTGACGAAAAAGCCATCGTCGGAGGAAGCCACCGTTTTTGTGGGCAAGTACTTTGTCTCGGATCTGGCACAACTGGACGCTGACATTGCTGGCCTCTTGGCCGAACCGACCGACCAAGACCGCAAGTGGCTCGTGGAGCACCCTGACGACGAGCCGCGGTTGTACCAGACACTGTGTGTCGTGTCCGAGTGGATGAAGCGCGGCGGCGAGTTCCTTGAGACGGCCGGCGACTTTCTTTTGGAGTTGACGGCGCACAGCCCCGCGGCCGTCCATGTTTTGCGGGCGACGCCAATGTGGGCAACATTGGTGATTTCGTTGCTGCAATCGGCCGAGGCCAAGGATACGCTGGCGGCAATTGCGTGGAATGTACTCAAGCCACAAAAGGAGGGGGAAAGCAAAACCCACAATGGTTTCCGGTCGGTCGAGGTGGTCGAAGCCCTCATGGATGCCGCCGACGCCGACCCAGACTGCCAAGCTATGGTGTGTGGCGCGTTGGCCTACTGCCTCGACTACGTGCCGAACCGCAAGTGGGTCGTAGAGACACTCGCGGGCAGCTTGGCTGGGCTCTTTCAAGACCAAGACGAAGACGACGAATTCGAAGGCGAGCAGGACATCCAAGACACAAAGGATGCGATCCAGGCCGTCTTGACTGGGAACAGCGCCGACAAGAAAAAGCTCACGGCGACGCTCAAGACCAACTTGAAACACTATTATGCACGGGCCAAACTCGTATAAGTAGTATCGACGCGACTGCATGTTGCCATAAAATAAAGTCGTGTCTGATTCAGAAATGGCCAACGTCATTAATATTTCTGGAGACTTGATTTTTTGGATGATGCTCTCGACAATGCTATATGCGGATGCTGTGGTCACGACTTGCTTGAAGTGGATGGCTCCTTTTGCACTAGCGCGCGGCGCATTTGTTTAGCAAGTGCTCGTGGTTCATGAGGGAAAATAGCATTATCATATACTAACTTCACTGTGGACGAGAGAACGATTTCAAAGACGAAGAAGGTCGCGGCCAGCACGACGTTGGTCAGAATCCAGATGCACTCGGCATCAATTCAATCAGGAAGGAGTAAAAGCTTGAGCGTGTCTCTAGGTGCTGGGACATGATCAAAGAAGCTGGTGGGTGGCCCAAGGCGGGGCATCGTCGGGTACTAACAGAGCCAGGAACTGTCTCGGGTAACGCCTTCGCCTAGCCCTGCTTGTGCAAGCCCACCCTGACAGCCATCGACATCAACAAGCGCGCACCCTCGAATGAACACAGAACCAAGGCCCCAGACACGATAATATAATGCGGTTTGGAAATCGAATACGGATGGAGAGAAAGCTAATAAGGCGGTACTGTACACTTGGGCACGGCGGACGGATTTGTCGTCATTTTTGTTCGATTTTGACGAAATTTTGAACTGAGGTTCGAGCCAAGTTGACCAGCCGAATCCCTGAATTTCAGTATGTACAATCAAGTGAGATACAAATCTTGCACTTGAAAGCAGCAATGATGCCAGGGTCAAAATTTATCGCAAAGGAATCCCTGTTGAAACTCTATACTTTTCTCTGTCGTCATGCGAATTGGGCAACACTTTTGATGATGTATTCTGAGAAGATACAAACCATTCATGCTTGTTTTCTGAGTATAGTCGGAGGACGTTGCTTGTTGTGATATTTAAGGTCTTTGACAGATCCTGTCATGTCCATTACGATCGCAGGGGATGAGTTCACGATGAGTCCACGATGAGTCACTGATTTTGTCTCAGGTTGGATTTGTGGTCGGTCCACTTTTGTTCCGATTACATCATTTCGTGAACCCAGAAGACGACGAACAAAATACCTTTCAATACAAACTCCAAGTGTATATTTCGGAAATATTGGTCAACATATATGCAGATAAGTCCTACGAGTGGCAAATAGTTAATACAAACTTAAAGTGCCTCTTTCGACTAAGCTGGTCAACATACACGCACGCGAGTCAAATATAATACTGATTTCCCCCCGTCGAGGACGCCACCAAATATATACAGGTTATGCAGTTAATAGATGTATGAAGGTATCAATTATTGCAGTTAGGCTACCAACCAGTGAACAGTCGACAAATCACTCGGCATTTTCCAGAAGCGGCACATCAGTGCCAAGCACACCCGTACGTCGCCAGCAATTCGCAACAGTGGACTGCGCCACAGAGCGCCAAGCTTCACGAGCCCATTCCATTGCTTCCACTAACGGTACCTCGTAGAGCTTATCTTGGCGCCCCGACATGACCGAGTCGATCTGGTCCAGGGCATTCTGCAGCTGGCGCTGCTTGACTTTCGCCTTGAACGCCGCGATTATACCCGCGTCTTGTGGCTGCAGGTGAGCAGTTGTATTCTTTGGTAGCATCTTCAGCTTCACGTTGGTTAGCTCGGTTCCTTCGTCAAGTTTGTGGCAGGGTGCGTTGTCGACGAGCATCAAGATCTTGCGCTCGTCGTCCACCACG
The DNA here is from genome assembly GCA_009835185.1 of Aphanomyces stellatus. Classification (NCBI taxonomy): domain Eukaryota; phylum Oomycota; class Saprolegniomycetes; order Saprolegniales; family Verrucalvaceae; genus Aphanomyces; species Aphanomyces stellatus. Next base: position 174 of record VJMH01005169.1, on the reverse strand, counting down.
CGCTGGTTCAACGATTGGAGGTACGTGTTGAAAATTCGACCGGTCATCCACGCTTTCTTGCTTGCGTGGTAGTCGAAACCAAGTTCACGTCCACTCGCGCCACGAAAGCATCTCGGCCGCACCGCAGAACCGATGAACAAGGGGTCCACTACATCAGAGCCGTCACCGTTCGTG
>VJMH01005168.1:0-25712 GCA_009835185.1 Aphanomyces stellatus | reverse complement strand
CTCACACGGACGTGGTGTGTGTTTGAGATTTACGTGGGTATTCAAACGAACGCGCGTTTTGAAGTGGCCATGAGCAAGACCCAAAAACAAACGTTCCTCCAAGACTTGCAAGCGAACGAAAACTGTTTCAACAAAATGCTGGGGACGATCAAGAGCGCCAATTCCAAGACCGCCGTGCCGAGCGACCGCGACAACATTATGGCACTCATGAAGACTGCCAATATGACGTGCGTGGATTTGGATCGGCTGCTATTCAAAGTCTTGGAAGATTGGATCTTTCGAACGATCCAAGCGCTTATTGATGGCACGGTGCTGGCTGAGAAAGCCACTTGGTTCTATTTCATGGCGTGTATCTTGTGTGAAAAGCAAGAATTCAAGCAAGCCAAGGTCTTCAATGACGAAGCTATCCATTTGTATCGGGCCCAACTCGACGACAAGGACGTGGACACGTGGTAAGCAGTTCGACTCCAAGCCGCCATTGCATCTGCACTGGACGAGCCTATCGCAGTATGGGAGCCGCTCTTTCAAGAAGCTTTGGACCATCAAATGAATCTACTTGGGCAAGACCACTACGAAACCATATCGACCACGCACGAACTCGGAGGTCATTACATGTATCGGGGTCTCAACATGGAAGATAGAGCCTTGAAATTGTTGCAAGATTGCTTTGAGCGGTGTGAACGTTTGTTTGGAGAGACGCATGAATTGACGATCTTCTCGATGGGACACATTCGACGAGGCCTTGTTCGGGTGGGCAAAGAAATCGTTGGCATCAATATGGCGGCCAAGACAGTCTCTATGCCCAAGATGTTACATCCACTTTGGGTTTTGTGTATTCGTACCAAGGCAAACTCGATATTGCTCGGGATATGTTTCAACAAGCGTACGAAAATCGGTACCGCGCTCTTGGTCCGACAAATAGGAACACATACTTCGCGTTTCGAAATATGGGTCAAATGAGTTTACTCCTGGGTCATTACGACGAATCAGAGCGCATTTTTACGCATTGTTTGGACGTGACTTTGAAAAACTTGATTTGCCATAGCAGATAACTGCATGGAACGACATCTTATGAAAAATATCAAAGTGGTAAAAAATTGACGCTCGCCATACCTGTTCTTGTGAACAATTCGCCACCCCTTCACCACCTCCAAGTTGGCGAAATCTATATTTAAATATTCGATCCGACGTGAGGGTAGACATATGTGTATCAAAAATTCAACTGTTTAGATATTGCTATTGCCAGTTATGTTACTTCGTTGACTGGTACCTGAAACTCGGCGCAGTACTTCTCGTACACTTGACGGTGTTTCTCATACTCGACCCAATTGGTCTCTTGTTTCAACAAGTTGAGTCTTGTTTCTTGGAGGTCGCGGGCGGGAGGTTTCAATCCCATGAAAGCTGCTTGTCCATGGTCGCAAAATGTTGCCGGTACATTCGCTGTCACACATGCCCCACAAAAGAACCACGCAAACTTGGGACAATTCGAGCAAGTGAAAAAAATCCCTCGGATTAGTTGGTAGCATCCATGGCACGGAAAACGAGTCCACGTTTCGTGGAAACATTGGGCATCTTTCAGCCAACTTTCAAATTGCACAATGTCCGCCATTGAGTTCCATCCATTGGAGGATCGGGTCCATAAATACAACCAATAGAGTGCCCGTTGGGACTCAAAATGCGTCGGACCAAATGTGGCTGTAAACCCTTGAAAGGCTTGGTTGAGGTGAATATGAGCTTTGTTTAGGTTGCCTTGACCCAAATAGTTCATTCCGAGGCGGACGATATCTACGTAAATCACATCGTTAATAAGTACGCATACATCAAACACGACTGTACATAATAACGCCACTCGTGGACGCAGTTGGAGCCGACTGGATGTATCCACGCATTCAATCAAAATCTGTTCTGCTTCCTCGTGGCGCCCTTGAACAGTCAACAACTGACCGAGTTTATTGTAGTTGTTGAGCGTTGATTCGTGGTCAGTTCCCAAGATTCGTTGATTCACAGCAAACGATTCTTGGAGTATAGAAAAGGCCAAAGCATACTGGCCTTGCTTTGTATAACACGTTGCCAGATTCGACGCTGATAGAATTGTATTGGGATGGGCGTCGCCCAGCGTACGTTGCCGAAGTGTGAAGCACCGTCGATGCCACTCTTCCGCTTCTTTCAATTTGTTTTGATTGGAATAGCAGGATCCAATCGAATTCACTGCATACAGGGTCTTTTCGTGGGTTTCGCCAAGCTGGCGACAGCGAATTTCAAAACAGTTCTTCAGAAGAGCCATCCCGAGGCTAAATTCACCGGTTTGGTTGTACCGTTGGCCTAATACAAGCATCGTATGCACCGTGGTCTCGTGCTCCTGACCGAAAATGGCGATTTGGTTGGCCAATGCTTCTTTAAACATTGGCTCCCACACATGCCGCGGTTGATTTCTCCGGCCAGCCATCGCGGCTGCAGTGACCACAGCGCTCCACATGGCTGGATCTGAGCTCTTTAATTCGTCGCGGTAAATGCGAATGGCTTGTTCACACGTCGTTTGGGCGTCTTCAAATGCATTGGCTACGTAGAGCAATTCGCTTTTGACCCACAGCCAATGCGCTTGGGCAGCCAATTCGGTCGCTTCGATTTTGGATTGCACGGTTCGGAGCATCCACGCTTCCAATTCGTTGAGCAAGAGTCGGTCGAGTGCGGCAAATCCCAGGTTCGACCGCTTCAACGTGTCGAAAATGTTGTCGCGGTCGCTGGGCACGGCGGTTTGCGAGTTTTCAGACTTGATGGTCGCGAGCATGTGGTAGAACGCCGACTCGCCGTTTTGAATGTCCTTGAGGAAAGCCTCCTTTTGGGGCTTGCCCATGGCCACTTCAAATCGCGCTTTGGTTACAATGGCCACGTAAATCTCAAACACACACCACGTGCGTGTGAGTGTCGTCGGATTGTTCCATGGGCTGAGCACCATCACGACATTCCCAATCGCTGTCAGTGCCGATTCAAATGAATCGACCCAAAACTGAAAGTCCCGCGTGTGGCCCATAATGTCGTGCTGATTGTTGTTGAACATGCAAAACCACACGGCCACGTCGCGACTCTCGAGGCCGAGTTCGATGAAAAAGTTGTCCAAGGCATCGACGACGTCGACAAACAAGTAGCTCCACGCGTGGCTCACAAACCACGTTGCCGGTTGCACGTAAGCTGCAGATTCGTGTTGCAATCCAACATGCTCAACGAGGGAGAGGTGCGTCGAGTGGGTGTCCCGTTTGACAAACTCATCACAGACTTGGGCGGTGCTGAGGCCCTCGAACGTGCTTCGTCCACCGTGCAAGGCGATAAAATGGTGGAAATAGCCCAAAGTTAAGCCGAGTGGGGGGTCGCGAGTCATTGTTTGGGCACGGCAAGTGTTCAATCGGAAGGCAAGATGGTTTGACGCGTTGGAGGTGCGAAGAGCAAATGCATCCCTTGTCAAGAAATGCGCTTTCTGCCCCGGAGTTGTATTTTTAAATTGGTTGAAACGGTTGCAACAGTGCGACCTGAACTGAAGCAACATTTTATGTAGATATATTGATCAAGATGAAAGGTGAGTCGTTTCAACCGAAATGCTGACTTTGTGGTCGATTGAGGAATCATCAATTCGATGGAGAGTTGATTTCACTGTGCTTAGCAAGCGATACCAGAAAAGCGTGAAAATGTTTCCACCTTCCCATTGGGTAGAGGATTCCTATCGTGCGATTTGATTGGTTTGGCGATTGGAATATCTATTCGGAAAGTTGAGTGATTGGGACTGGGACTCAAAATCAAATCAGATATCGTATTCATATGATTGAACTGATTGAAGTACCGTTTTACACAGAATAACTCATCAGGTGTTTTTCGACTTTGAGTATGCTCTGAAAATGATGCTTTTGTGAGTTCTGGTGACGGAATTTTATAAATTTTCTTCTCACCATGTGTCATACATACACACATTAATATTAATGTAATTAATACGTAATTGTATTTTGATATTTGACTTGTGACTCGTAATGAACAAAATTCTAGTGATAGATTCAAAGCAACTAGGTACTACTATACGTACTTCGAAGTATTCCGTTGAGCATCAGTAGTGCAGTATCTTCCCATCATTATCGTAAAGCACACAATAACTCACCAAACGTTTTTGCTCACCATTTTGTGAATTGTTGCTGGCCGGTGGGTGTATTTTGATATTTTTCCGGATGAAATTATTCATATTTCTAATGTTATACTACTCTGGTCCGCGAAGTTTGTCGTCTTAATTAACGTATGCCACGCCAAAATATATATCTTGGTTTTTGTATTGGACCGTTGGGAAAAAACAGCAAAACTTGATTATTAAAGGTGCTTAACTAGCACCTTTAGGCGAATTGACCTGGGTTGAAGTACTTGCATACGTTGATGGGGAGCACTTGACATTGTACATGGCCATATCTTTGATATTGACATCTTTTCGCATGTGAGGCAGCTTATAGTTATTGCCCCCGCCGTCATGCATGGCCAATTCCATGACCTTCTGGAGCGTCACAAACGTTTTTCCCAGTGTTTTTGAGGGCAACTCATATAATGCCTCTTAAACTGCAGAGATAAGCTCGTCGATCGACTTGCTTTGCTTCTTCTGCTGCAGGCTTTGTATAGATATTAAGTCTGGACTGTTGGCAGGCTGATTCGCCATGCTTATACCACTCACACAGTGACTCATTAAAGTGTCCGTAGTCACGGTTTTACGAGGACTTGCATTGTCCTGCTGAACAAAGATGCCACCAGGACGACCTCCTTTCGGAATTCTTTCATGGATGGCCGGTACTACTTTGTTCATTATAATATGGTTATACATAACACCATCTACCGACTGTGGCGTCGTAACAATCGCTCCTTTAGGGCGGTTTTTGCTCTTTCGAAGAGCGACGGTGTGTTCGACAAACGCCAAATGCCGATTTTGCCATCGAAATGACGATTTCGATGTGCATCGTGTCGGGGCCTTGCGACAGCCGCAAGAAACATAACCTTGGTGATGAATCGCTTCGACTTGACAGCACGTAATGCCACAGTTTCATCTTCACACACATAAAACTTTCCATTAACCTGAGTGATCAAAAACCATTTTTTATCTACATGCACGTAGTTGTACATGTTTTCAAAATAATGACTTCCACACAACCCAGATCGCAAGAAGTTGAAAACAAACTTGAGCCGCGCCTTCTTGTTGTCTTCGGTGAGTAAAGGCTTGACGCGATTCGAGCGTCCCTTGAGTGTATTTTCCTTGGCCATGTGTCGTATGATGATGGTCTTGGGGATCTTGGAGTGGAAGGCCGTTGAACGGAGTGTTTGTCTGTCGTGATGGGCGACAGCCTTGATCGCAGCTTCAATTTCGCTTGGCCGCCGTTTCACTTTGGGGCCGCAATTACCTAACACAAGTACTCCGTTTAATAAAATATCACCAAAATGCAGATTATATAAAATTGTAAAGGTCTCACCTTTCATTTTCGCGGACGTGTCGGCGACCGCCGAGCCGGCCGCAATGGATGCTCGCGCTTGGTCCCAGAGACGAGATATCGTGCGCGCATGACAACTAACGTGGAGAGCAGCCTTTACGAAGGAACCACGTGGCAGTTTACCATCGACAGAGATCTCGAGAAGCCTCTCGTAGATCATTCGACGGTCGACGTCAGAGAGATTGCGAGGGCGCCGGGGAGACGAGGCAGAAGACGTGACGGTTGCACGTGAGGCGGAAGGCATAGCGATGCCACGCGCAATACGTGAAGAGTGTGTAGAGCGCAGTAAAACGAAAAATGAAGTGTGAGCGAGTCAAATATTGATTGTCGGAAAAGTATAAAATCTGGTTCAGTGTTGAAGTTGGATACCAGTATTGCGAAATCTGGTTGATAATAATCTATGAATTGTTGTTCTGCTGAGCAGAGCAGCTTGGGTCGCCCATGGGGCTAACCCGCTGCATGTACCACGGTCCGTCGACCGTCACATGTATGCGTGCAGGGCACCTAGTTGAGTAGAAGTGGGAATAGCGATTAATAGTCAGTTGGGGCCATGCGTCGTGGCTAAGTTTGAATGTCAGTTTTTGTTTTGGAGTTGCTGGCCTCACGAGAGGGCTCTGCGTCGGAAGCGCGGAGTGCAGTTCAAAGATGTCTTTAGTTGACGACATCAGCTATCAAGACCAAATGGTTCGGGACAGTTCCCCCCGACGAAGACATCGTCGACAACGTTGTCGGCGAGGATCGATCGCGTTCGCGTGAACGCGGCGAACCGCAACAGCCACGTGGGCGCACCGTCCGGTGCGAGGTGGCAAACCCCTTTCGATCCCCGCGGAGACGAGTTCCGCTGCCCGCGGATGCATGGTTTCAACATGGCGCTGGGTACCCGATCAGTCCCGCGCCATATGGCGGGCCGCCTTTACCTGCGGCCCGATCAGATAACTCCAACAACATGGGCGCCGAGCAAGAAGGCCCGGCCAAGGCGGCAGGTGCCGCCACCGCACATGCGGCAGCGCAAGCAGCTCCTCAAGATGATACACCCATCGATGACGCCAGCATGGGTGAAGACGACTGTTTTATCCGCCAAGTTTGGAACGCGCCTGCTATTCCCCAAGCTCCCATATTCAAGAGCTCCACCAAGGCCGAGCGGCGCGCATTCATGCGCGAGTACCAAAAGTACTTGTCGCAAATCAACGCGCTGCAATGCGTGTGTTCTCGCCCGTTTGGGATGCCTGTCAGCGCGTGCATGGATCCATTTTCCAAGCGACGCATCGATTTGTTCGACATGAACAAGGACCATAATGTGGTCACGGAAGATGAATGGGTGGTGTGGTTCGACGCGGCCTTCGACGAAGACCCGCAAGATCTCGATGTCTTGAAGAAGCGCCTTACGAGCGCAATTCGTTTTAACACGAAGATTCTCGACGCGGAGTCGCGTGTCGGGCGTATGCTCGACGAGCTCATGCGTGTGCTCGAACAAGACTACCAAGAGTGGGTCCTCCACCAAGAGAGCAAGATGGTCGTTGACGTGATGACCAAGGCGATAAAGCGTGAAGCGCTCAAGAGCGCGGTGCAGAAGCAGCTGCAACTGCAGCGAAACAAGGGCCTCAAGAGCGAGGTTTTTCGTTTTGTCAAATGGTTACGACAGTTCGCAGCTGGTTTCCAGCTATATGTCGGTCTCGACGAGGTGCCGACACCTTCGCCACATGCTGGCGCCGCCAAGGCCGACAATCCAAAGGGCGGACGCGACAAGCCCGACGGCAGTGACAATGGCCGCGGGAAACCAGGCGGCGGCGGCAAGGGCGACGGTGGCGGAAAACCCGCCGACAAGTCTCAAGGGTCCGAGAAGCCCGACGCCGGCGGCGCCAAGGACGACCAAGGCGTAAAGAAAAAGCTGGGTTATTTAAAGTGCGGCGACAGGGGTCATCGCGTCGCCGACTGCCCGAATGCGGGGCCTGGCGAGGCTGAGCGCTTATTGGCCGCGCAGTTGCAAAAGTGGCGTGACGGCGTGAACGTCCTGGGCGACCAGACCAATCGGCATCCGACCGAGCGCCGCGCGCTGGTTGAAGGACTCGCACGAGTCGAGAACGTTCTCCTCGATTCGGGCGCCTACGTGAACGTCGTTTCCCGCAGCGTCATGGACGCGCTGGCGTTGAAAAACGCTGCGGTCGTTATTAAAGTACAAGACCAGCCGCGCAAGGTTTATCCTTATGGCGCCGACGCCAAACTGCTCGAGATGAAGCGGCGTGTCAAGTTTGGCACCGTGACGTTGGACACGACGTGCGGGCCGCTCACGCTACGCGGCCTACAAGCATGGATCGACGACACGTCGACAGCGATCGACTTGATCTTAAGTCGAACCGTCATGGAGGTCCTTGGATACTCCATCGACGACCTACTTGACGATGCTCGACGACAGCATGCGTAATGGGATGTTTTCGCCGGGGTCGACAACCCTGCGACCGGCATATCGCGCGTGCAACGCCTTATGGCCGAAGAGCGCGACCCCCCAGCCCGAGCTCGCCGACACCGATGGCATGGAATGCGCCACGCCAGAGGTCGAGACCCCGCCGCCAAGCGATCAAGATGGCGAGCGGCGTCGCAAGAAACGCGACATTGTTTTTGGCATCCTTATGGCCAAGGCCGCCGGGGCCGAGACGCGTGGTTTCTCTCCAAGCAACGTGAAGCGGTTGGAAAGCCTGCTGTCCAAGCATGTGGACGTCTTCCGAGAAGATCTGGGCGACGACGCGCCCGTCAAGGTTGAGCCGTTGAATGTGCGCATCAAGCCCAACTCGATGCCATTCAAGTGTGGCATGCGGCGTTACCCGCCGGCGCATGTCGAATATATGCGCGAGCACGTCGCTGCTCTACAAGCCAACGGCATGGTTTATTTGAACAACCGCTCGACGTGGGCCGCCGCGCCGCGGATAGTGCCCAAGAAGGAAGCCGGCGCACTGCGGATGACGATCGACAGTCGTCCAATCAACGCGTGCACCGACCCAATGCCATGGCCGATGCCCAACCTGGACAGCGCCATGGTGTGCCTCGTCGGCGCGACGGTCTTTTTTACGCTGGACTGGACCAAGGGGTACTGGCAGTTGCCGCTGCACCCCAAGTCGCATGAGTTCTTCTCCTTCATGACTCCATTTGGCGTGTACACGCCGACCCGTGTGTTGATGGGTCAGACGGATGCGGTGGCTTACTGCCAGTCGGTCGTCCACCAAATGTTTGGCGATCTCTTGTTTCGCGGCCTCCTCGCGTGGCTCGTGGCCGAGTTGTTTCAACTATTGGACCAAGTGCTGACGACGTGCGGAAAGTTCGGCCTGAAGCTCAACCCGAAGAAGTGCGACTTCTTCCTCAAGGAAGCCGAGTGGTGCGGCAAAGTCATATCTGCCGCGGGCGTGACACACTCCCCCAGCCGGATCCAAGGTCTCGTCGGCCTGTCCTCGCCGACGACCGCGGCCTACCTCCAATAGTTCGTCTGTGCGACGAACTGGATGCGCGCGAGCATCCCCGATCACAACAAGTTGATCGACCCGCTCCGACGTCTGCTAGCTGCTAGACGTCGCCGTGAAATCGGCAGGAAGCAGCAAGAAGACTGCCCTGGCGCGTGTCGCGCTCGCCGCAATCGGCAGGTCCGACGACCACGACGAATGCTTCGATGACGTGAAGCATGCGTTGATGCACGTGGTGCCGTTGTCTCACCCTCGAGCCGACATGGAAGTGTGCGTCTTTACCGACGCGAGCGACAAATTTTGGGGCGCTGTGGCGACGCAAGTGCCGCCGTCCGACTTGGACAAGCCGCTAGAAGAGCAGCGGCATGAACCGCTCGCGTTCATCAGCGGAACGTTCGCTGGCGCAAGTGTGCGACGACCAATTGTTGAGAAGGAGGCGTACGCTGTCGTCGAGGCATGCAAACGACTCGACTATTTGATCGTCCGACCCGGTGGATTCCGTCTGTTTACGGACCACCGCAACCTGGTGTACATGTTCAACCCGCGAGGTTCCAACGGGACCCTCGCCAAGTACCAAGCCGACAAGCTACAGCGATGGGCGTTGGTCATGTCGACTTTCCCCTACACAATCGAGTGTTTGCCGGGCGACGTCAACGTCTGGGGCGACCTGTTGAGTCGCTGGGGTTCCACCCCGACGGCGCCCCGCGTTGCGCATGTTCGCCGTTTGGTCCATGTGATGTCGCCTCTGCAACTGGCCGACTTCGAGTGGCCGACGGCGACGTCTTTTTTGACGACCCAGAAGGTATCCATCGAAGGGGGAGAGTCCACCCCGCCCGGTGTGGCTTGGAATCGTTTTACACCGACGACGAGGACCGCGTCTGGGTGCCCGACGCCGCTGTTGACCTACAGAAACGCCTTTGCGTTATCGCGCATCAAGGTGCCGCGGGCCACCGCCGCATTGCCGCGACGACGAAATCTGTCGCTGACAAGTTTGTCTGGAAGACGCTCGTTCAAGACGTGGACACGTTTGTCCGAGGCTGTTTTCACTGCCTGCAAGTCGATGGGGACGTTGTACCACGCCCAATGGGCTCGGCGCTGCCGTCGCGGCAGAGTCAGCCGACTCGGCGGCGTGCAGGTGAACAAAGCCGCTCATGTCATCCTTGATAACGAGGATGTTCTTGAGCCTGGTCGATGTCTTCGGCATCGACAACCAATCAAAATGGATCAGCTCGTTGGGCTTTTCGGCGTGCAGAGGCCTTGATGGCCTGGTTTATCTTGTATGGGTGTGTTGACACGTGGGTCACCGACGGTGGATCCCACTTCAAGAATGAAGTGATCGAAAAGATCCGCAAGATGGTCGGTGCACATCACCACATTACGACGGCCTACAGCCCGTGGGCCAATGGCACCGCTGAATTCGTCGATCGACTCGTGCTACGAGCCGTGAAGGCTCTACTCAGTGAAATGAGATTGAAGGTGAACGAGTGGCATCTCGTCCTACCATTGGTTCAATGCGTTTTGATCCACCAACCAGCCGATCGACTCGGTGGCGTTGCACCTGTGACTGCGTTCACTGGCCTCCCGGCCAAGACACCGATGTCTGGGTTCGTACACCCGACGACCAAGGAAGTCCACTGTGTTGATTTCCTCGACGACGTCCATCGTGAGCATATGGATGCGCTCGCAGCAGCGCTGAACGATTTACACCGCGATGTGGCCGCCCGCAGCGACAAGCTGCGCCAACAAGCGCGTGGACGACGCGACAAGAAAGCGCATGTCAAGTTTGCCAACTTTGCTGTCGGCGACTATGTTTTAGTCGGATCCGTCGTCCAAAGGTCAAACAAGTTGGCCTTGCAGTGGCGCGGACCGAAACAAGTTGTCCGCGTGGTCACCGACCACGTCATGGAAACGCAGCAGCTGGTGCCAACATATGGCGTTTCGACGCACCACGCGTACCGTCTGAAAATGTACTGAGACTCAAGTCTCGAGGTCACGGAAGACCTCATCAACCAAATCGCCCACATCGATGGCGGTTTCCATGCGGAGCGCCTCGACAAGGTCCGTCTCGTCGACGGTGAGTACCAAGTCCACGTCAAGTGTATAAGGCTAGACAACGAAGAAATGTCGTGGGAGTTAGACAAGAACCTGCTCGACGACATCCCGGTCGTATTTATCAAGTGGTGCAAGGGCCACAAGTCAGTCAAGAATGGGACTGCCATGATGAAAAACCTAGGCCTCCTTTAGGACGGGAAGTGTTCTGCTGAGCAGAGCAGCTTGGGTCGCCCATGGGGCTAACCCGCTGCATGTACCACGGTCCGTCGACCGTCGTCTGTATGTGTGCAGGGCACCTAGTTGAGTAGAAGTGGGAATAGCGATTGGTAGTCAGTTGGGGCCATGCGTCGTGGCTAAGTTTGAATGTCAGTTTTTGTTTTGGAGTTGCTGGCCTCACGTGAGGGCTCTGCGTTGGAAGCGCGGAGTGCAGTTCAATTGTCACGTGACAACCCTCCTCCATGGCGTACCTCCTACACATGACAAACTTCCTCTGCAACACTTCAGTATTTTTTTAAGTAACAAGTACGCGTTAAATTCGACTTGTATTGCGTATAACTGCTTAGGAGGTATTGTATGTGGCGACATAGTCTGTCGATAAACATATCTCTCCTCAAGTACGTGTATCAGTTTCCAATAATTACCGAAGTAAATACAATTGGGTGCGCACTTTTTTCGAGCATTGCGTTCGCTCTTTAGAGCGAGTCCTACAGCACGCAGTAGAGCAGTGGGAATGTTGTCGAGCAGAAAATGAAAAGTCTCCATATCGAGTATTGAACTACACAATATGAGTAAAGTAGGATATATCAATGCAGCCTCAGAAGCGGCACGGTGCAAGCCCCAATCTGCCGCTTTGTTTAAGCCTTTACAGCATTTGCGGTAGCTGCATTCGTTGCGTTAATCACTCATACCCATTCATAAATGTAATTGGCCACACTATGGATTGACAATGGTGCAATGATAGTACCAGCCGCTCGATTCGAAAGATGAGTTCTCTGCGCAAAGTATATCAAATCACTCATTTCTTGGATCGTCCGGCCAATCATTTCACTGGAAGATAATGTTTCTGGCCAATGGGAGGTTTTTACGAATTGTCGGAAGAAAATGTAAGTTCACTCGTCAAATTCGTCCTGTCGATTCGTCGGGCGATTCAACAAAATCAAACTTTGGGTCAAAACGAAAATACAATCAAAATAAGAGCATAAGCCTCGAACCGTTGCGCCACATCGTCTATTTTTATCCCATATAAAAGTTCCTCCATCCCCCACTGACGCGACAACGTCCATGACATCTCCAGTCGTGCCAACCAAAACCCCCTCGAAGAGCGAGGTTCGTGCCCCAACGACCGCCAACAACGCCACATGGACACTTGTGCACGTCCATACACCATCCAGAGCCCCCTCCGAAGTCAATCATCCCCCGCCCTCGCAAGTGAGCAACCCCTCAAAATATCCCGATACTTCGAACCTGGCTTCGTCGGTGCACATTTGGGCCATGGGGATTAACACTGTGCTTGGCTGTCAATTTTACGGCTGGAACAGCGCCCTCGCGCATGGATTTGTGCCGTATATGGTTGCCCAAAGCGTGGTGGGGGCCACGTATATCGTCTACATTGCCAGCATTGCCGAAGTCGGAGGCAAAGTACCTGGGGGGTCATATGGCCTCGCACGGGCCGTGATTGGCTTTTACCCAGGCTTTCTCCTCGCCTGCCTTGAAGTGTTTGAATACGTAGCCCAGAGCTCGCTCTCGGTGTTTTACGTCGGCGAGTTTCTCACCACAACGTTCGAGTGGAGCTCCGCTGTCCAACCCGTCGTGTGGCTGGTCGTGTACGCCGCTCTGAATTGGATGTTGCACATGCGACTCAAGATTGTGTTTCGATTCATGGTCGCGTATGCCATCGGTGGCCTCCTCGTGCCAGCCTTCCTGTTTCTTGGTGGCGCGCTTCCACACACTGACTTTACCACGTATGCCGGTGCACGCACCTCCAACAACTTGACCGAGTGGAGCGTTGGCACGTTCGACGCCAATGTGTTGGCGACATTGCCTCTCGTCACCAACGTCTTTTCCGGTGTTGAATCCTTGACCATTGTGACTGGGTTTGCCAAAGATCCCGCCATTTCCATCCCCCGAGGCAGCGTGTTGGCCATTTGGACGCTCGTGCTCTTGAATGTACCCATGGTGTTTACCGTCGCGTCGCTCCCGCCTGGGTTGTACGCGACAGCCAACGCCACGTTTGTTCTCGACACTGGCTACCAATTAGGATTGGGCGTATCCCCAACCCTAGCTGAGTGGCTCATTTTGCCATCCCAACTTGGCATCGCATTTGGGTATATGATTCCGTACGCCCGGCTGACGCAAGCCATGGCCGATTCGAAATTGTTGCCAGGTTGTTTATGTCTACAAGGCCAACGCACAACGACGCGGGCCATGCTGATTGCGTCTGCGTTGGGCTACTTGTTGTGTCTCGTCTCATTTCTCAGTCCCGCGTTCCTAGCGTCGCTGCTCAACCAATCGCTTTTGGCAGCCTCGACCGTATACATGGCCCTCACCTATGGCTTTGTGCTCCTTCGGACGTCGTACAAGGTTGAATCTACACGGTATAATAGTCCATATGGTCTTTTTGGGGCCGCTTTTGTATGGATCGTCAATTCGCTCGTGGTGATATCCATTCTGGGCTACCAAAACGACCAGGGATTGGCTGCAGCCTGCGTGTTTGGGTATGTTGTGCTTTGCTCGCTGTACTATGTGCGGTATTGCAAAGCCAGTCAAACGGTGTCGGATGAAGAATACGCCTCAGTGTTGAAGTTCAGCATCATGAAATTCAACAAACAACGGCGCAAGAAAACACAGCGAGCCAAGGGCGTGCACCACACCGTCGCATCTACATGCGAATATCTGACAAAGATGCTGCGGAAATAAGTCGCGGCGAATATTACAAGAATTAGGACATTTATATCAGTGTATTTCAACCGGCGAAGCCATCGTATGTGATATGGCGATAATGTTATCTACGGGCTCGTTTGCAAATCATGACTGTTGGTTTGATTTGAATCGAGTCGCATAGCTGTCTTTGTTCCATTCGCCAATTCCACTGCGAATTCATTTGATGAGTTCTTTGTGCCGTTGATCAACAGTTTCCACTAGTCATCGGTGTGGCCTCCGACAAGTCTCTATCCCTTTTCGGAGAATGTGTTGGAAGGCAAACTACTGATTGTGGACCATAATGGATTAAAAGTTACATGCCGTTGGATTTCTCGCGGGCGTCCCGAGTCGCTTTGGCTTCGTCGAGGTTTTTCGGACCAAAGCCATAGGGCAAGAGGTGATCGATCGTTGTTTCGAGGACTTCGTCGCCGTCGCAGATCATGCGAACGACCATCTCTGGGCCAAACTCATTGAGGACTTGGCGGCACGCGCCGCATGGAGACGTGGCTTTTTCAGTCGGGGTGTAGATGCAGATGGCGTCGATGTGTTGCATGCCGCCTTGGACCCGGGCAGCGTAGACGGCGGTGCGCTCGGCGCAGTTACCCAGCGGGTACGATGCGTTTTCGACGTTGCAGCCTGAAAAGACTTGGCCGTCTGACGTAACGAGCGCCGCGCCGACATGGAAGTGGCTGTACGGGGCATAAGCAGCTTTGGACGCAGTGCGGGCGGCGGCTTCGAGGGTTGGCCAGTCAATTGTAGATTGAACCATGGGAGAGAAGGAGTGTGCGGAACGAGGGAGATTGAAAAATGAAGAGGAAATCGCAAGCTTTGGTGGCCACGGTGTCGCATAAAACCAGACCCATGTGGATTACGGTACCTCGTGTGGCGCTGCAAAGTGTAGAATAAGTAGCCACATCAAAGATATCAACAACGGGACTTTGGAATAATATAGCGAATACGACTTTTGCTTTTATACAAACAAGAAGATAAATTGTTGGCATATTTTGGACTAAAATATTCGACTACATAATTATCACGACAAGCAACATTCGGATAGATATAACAAACTCTCCCGTACTTCAAGAGCAAACTCGTCGTTGGATGAAGTGGCCAAAGTCAAATGCACTGGACGACAGGCAGACAAAATGAGGTGCTAGAGTATGTACTCTTTTGACCATCGTAGTTTCTACCCAACGTCAATGCGCCTTTCGGGGACGTCTGTCGCTGCGCATATTTTGTGCGTCAAGTCAACCTGCGACACGACCTCGCAGTTGTGACGTCTATACCCACATCCACGGCATTTGATTGGCTCGATAGACTTCAACTTCAACTGCACATGGTGGGTTTTATGCAAACGAAATATTCTGTCACGACATGAAAACAGTGGCAGAGAGCCACGCTGATGGTGCCGTATTTTTGACTCCATACAAGCAATGCTTTTATTTTGCCCGGAAAGCCATTCTCTTGCTTAGGGCCGGTGAACGTGTCTTGACCAGGGAAGTTGCTGATCTCCTTTAAAGTCTGGGTTGATGCTTGCACAAAATTCAATTGTGTTCGCCCCAGTTCTCACGAGTCTGCCATTTGGTCAAGGTATCGGAGAACAAGAAGATAAATGTATGGTGCAAATGAAGTCTGCATGACACAATTGCCAGGTCGATTAAGATTTCCTGGGGAATGTAAGTGGGGTTCAACTCACGTTGATGAAATACCAAGGGGGTTAGGGTGCCAAAGCAGTTTTCGTTGGCATACATATTGTACCTGTGCCCGCATCATCGCGCCTCATTCTTACCACGGCAATGCATTCTAAGCGTATAAAAATAGTATTGCAGTCTGAATTTGACGGAAAAATCGGCGGGATGAATGTTCATGTCGTCATTTTGTTTGGAATTACCGTGAAGCTTATACTCCGGAGTATTGTTTTGAACAGTCATGGGGCGACTGACTATCCGTACACCTCAACTTTCGGATACACAACTGCACATTGAAAAATATTGAATGTGGTGCGTAATTATTCGATACAGGTATTAAAGCAGTCAGTGAAACAACAGTAAAAATTTCATTTTATGGATTACTACGTAGTATAAGAGGTAAAGCTCAGCGCGAACGAAGTGACATGCACCTTTATACTCTATATTCAATTATATTTTGGAGTGTCTAAAAGTCCAAAGCAATATACGCGATCCACAGTCATATCGCCAATTCCCAAGACGAGTTACTACGTAGTAATTGTTTCGAAATGATTCATCGCGTTGAATTTGTGTGTGGGTTACTGTATTACATAGTACCATACTGATACTTTGTATCGAAAGCCGACCGAGAAATGTCGTGAATTTCCTCGTCTCGCATTACTTTTCAGAGCTACTGGTATGAACTCCCCTCTAGCGTCTGAAATATTGACAGATGAGTTTTTTCCAGTGACTCATGCAGAAGGTCATATCTGAGGGGGTCAGTATAATACAAGTATTCCGTTTGTTCAGGGTATTTGACGACGGATACGACGTTGGAACTTCAGATGGCTCCAATCGCACAAATAGCACAGGTTTCGTGCTCTCGTAGGGTGAACTTCGACGGATCGCCCCATACATGAACGGTAACTTTAAAAACCAATAGATTCTCATGACATTTTCGCCGCGTATTTTCGCCGCCGCCCCCAGGTGTATTAGGATATTGCCTGAGGATGCTTGTTTGATTGACCAACCATTCGACTCACTTTGGCTGCTTCACTGCTTCGTCCAATATGTCGCCTTAGAAGTTGTACCTGAGAAGCTTGTTACGCCTTGCGAGGCTCTGCAGACCGAGTGGATCGTAGGGGAAGCTTTCCTACATGACTTTTCTCCATTTGCCAGCACATTGCTCCATGCGATTCGCACTGCCGACACAAAGCTACAACATTGGCGAATGTGGATGTGTGTGAATTCCACAGGAGGGCCAAACCTCGACGACACCGTTCAGCGCTTCGGGTGTGACGTTTGACACAGCAGTCTGTGATCCAATGATACGTGGTCGCGCAACGTCGCTGGGGTGATACATTTCGTGCATTCTTGCTTGGTGTTGGGATGTGGGAGTGCGGGGCAGGTAGAGTCCTTGCAGAATATTTTGCCGTAGGGGCATTTTTTGTTTATGAGGGGGGCGCCGAAATGAAACGTCACGTCTAACTCTTAGATTTAATCGTTCCGAATCCAATGATACGTCCAAACGATTTTTCAATCGAGCGTCCTTGGAGAAACTCTCATGGATGTTTTCTATTATATTTAACAGAGTTGATGTTTTCCTAGTGCATATTTCCTGTAGATACGAAATACACTCACAACCGGCGCCAAGGGGGAGTGTGTACCTTGCAGAGGATAAATTTTAAATGATCTGTTGATCATTTAAAATTTATCCTGATCTGTTTTGACAGTTCATATAAATAGTCTGCTTCTTATTCTTGCTTCCATGTTGATGAACACATGATGGATTTCGCTACTATATCTCCACTATAAATAGATTGCTTCACCATGGCCAACAGAATACTCGGTAGAAAATAAGCATTCTGACATTTCTTAACGATGGTCAAAGCAGAATACAAGCATGATGACATTTCAATGTTTTGCACTGATCAAACACTGCAGAAACGATTTTGTCA
This sequence comes from Aphanomyces stellatus, assembly GCA_009835185.1. Lineage (NCBI taxonomy): Eukaryota > Oomycota > Saprolegniomycetes > Saprolegniales > Verrucalvaceae > Aphanomyces > Aphanomyces stellatus. The sequence continues at coordinate 8,166 of VJMH01005168.1, read as the reverse complement.
ACAATGTCAAGGCAGGAAAGACTTCATTCTTCCCCAATACAGACTCGCTGTAAATTTTGTTCAGGGGCAGCCGTCACAGGGGCAGCCGTCACCGCCACTAAATTTTACTTCTTTGGCCTTGATTAATAGGATTTGATGTGGGTTCATGTTCTCTCCATTTGAGCTTCATTTGGGCTGCTGAAGCCGTTCTGCGCAAGGCGAGGGGGTCGTTTCTCAAAATGCCCAAGAAAAGAAAGTGATATAAATGGACGTTAATGCAGTACCTGCAAAGAAAAATTTCCTGCAAAACTGTTCAATGAAACTGTGGTTAATATTGTTTCGAAACACCATTGACTAGCCCCTTTCTTGATTTCTTTATATTGGGCTAAAAATAACTATGTTCTATTGCCAAGCTTTTACAATCTCAGAATGAACATGGCATGGTCTTGGAATGTATTTGGCCTGAAAGTTGTTGTCGATGTACTTGCTTGTGAATGTTACAGACATGCAACATACCAGCCTCTATCATGTGATCGATTAAAGTGTTGTGCAACACACAAAGCAGTGAAGTATCAAACATGTCTTACAAGCTTGTTCACGCAGTATGATTGATTTCGCCGCTATTTTGAGAAGCCGTTTGAACAGCAAATTTAATGATTCAACATCGGAATGGAACGATTTGATGACCTAGTGCAATTTTTTGCCGAACAGCGACTGGCGCGTGGGATGTGGGACTTGAGACGAGGCCATAACCATTTTGCTGGTCATGGCTCCATTTCCGTCCAAGAAATCCCCAGAGACGTTCCCAAACTAAACTGTGTCATATAATACACGCCTTTTTAAAAGTTGTCCGTTTCAAACCACCGTTCGATTCAGGGGCCAGCCACTCACATTGACGTTTACGAAAACGGGTGGCACGTCTCACTTCACATCTGAATTTTCCATGTCGCGCGTCATGAAGGCACTCGCGCAAGTTCCGCCGCACCGCCTCGCATGGCTTGAACGGGCTTTGGGGCTCGTTTTTGTCGGGACCTCGATGGCCATGACCGCACATTATATGACACTTCTGGACAAGTTTGTCCAAAATGACTACTACTGGACCCAATTCAATGCGTCGGGCGCGCAAACCTTTGTCGCGGATGCATTCAACGCCCAGCTCTGGAATACGTCATCATCTGCGACCTTGGGCTTGTTTACGGGTGAGATCGCGATGGAAAAAGATTACTCGACGTCCGACACGACGATCGATGTCGTCGCTTCGGACGCGCGCCGCACGGCCATGGAACAGCTCCGGAACGTTCCTGCCGCGATTGCTGGCCTCCGGGCCCAGTCCACCATCCAAACCATGAATGCCATCACGCATTATTGCTTTGTCGACTTTGACCAAGCGTGGGAAACCGCGCACACGGCCGCGCGACAAGCGCGTTGCAAGGCGCGGTACGCAACCAACGGCGTCGTCTACATGGAGGCGATGTTGCGCAATACCGACTGGACAGCGTGGCACAGCATGTGGGGCGCCCAATTCCAAGTCGCGTTTGGCTCGGCCATCGCTGAAAGCCCGGGCGGCGCGGCGTGGCTGGCCCGCACGACGACCGCGCTCTCGACGATGTCGATCGACGCCGAAGGGTCATATTGGACAGCCCACGACATCACTACATTTATGCTGCCATGGCACAACCGCCACCTCAATGGCTTTGACAATGCGATTCTGGTGCAAAACGCGCTCCAGAGCTTTTCCATCCCGCTGCACCACGTCCAATTTGCACGCCGCGGTGCTGCGTGGACGAGCGTGATTGCAGCCATGTGCACGTACAACGACATGGGCTATTGCACCGAGGTGGGTGTGAGCCTTGTCCGGAATGCTTCAAATTCGTTTACGACGCTTGATCCGATGGGGCCGTACATTACCATGGGCACAGACTGGGGTCGCCTTTACATTGATCAGATCAGCCCGATTTTTGCCGGCGACCTCTTTTACGTCGAACCGCCCGCACCGACTGTTGTCGCGTTCAAAGCCATCCAAGCGGCGTGGTTTCAAGCCGTCCAATTCAACCCCCAACTCGGGAATGCCTATGCGGCGACAGCGTCGACGGCGACGTTTCAAATGGTGCCCCCTGCGTGGACAGCCATTTCGCCGCTAGAATACCATGGCGGGAATCCGCTCTGTTATACGGGCGCGGCGCGATCCTACGTCCAACAGCCATTTGGGTTTGACGACGCGTGCACGGAACCCCAGCCGCCGTTTACGATTGACGGGTCGACCAAAACGATCATGTTGGCTTTGGCATTGCAAATGGCTGGCTCGACGACAATCACTCAACCCTTTCAAGCCCAAATCGATGCGATATGTGCGTTGAATGTACCCGCCGTGGCCACGTGCCAGGCTGCCCTCGCCGCCGCTGCGTCCCTTTGGACAACATGGTCGTCGCTGCCAGGGTACCCCACGACCGTGGCCGTCATGTCGGATCTACTGGCGCTCGAAATTGGCTTTATGCAGTACGCCAAGCTCAACGCGACGACGCCAACGATGCTCCATCAACCCCTCTTGGATATCCACGATCCGGTTTGGTCGTTCTATGGCTGGCTGCACGTCGTTGAGTGGCTCGAAGGGACGCGCGAGGTCGTGTCGTTTGAAGGCGACGCCCATATCTTTGCCCTCATGTCCAAGGCGTATCCCGCCGGTGTTTTTGCCGCCGATCAGCTGTCCATCCCCAACCGCTTTTCCTACTTTGTATGGCTCCTCATGCTCTACATGTGCATTGTCTCCGCCACGGTGCTGCTCGTGGCGCTCGCGTACGCCGTTTGGACGCGCGGCAGCTTTTGCGGACGAAACCTTGCCTTCTTTAGCCCGGTCGTGGGCATCGTTTGGATGGGTCGGCCGCTTTTGTTTGTCCGCGGGGTCACCGCCATCGTCATGCTCAGCACCGCCAACATCCAACTCGTCCACGTGCATGGCTTTACACGGTTTGAAGTTGCGACGCGATCGTTTCTCGATGCGTTGATCGTGTCGGGCGAGACCCTTTGGCTTACGTTTGCTATCAACGACGTCCTTTCTGTGGCTACCACCAAGTACGCCCATCTCTCGACCGTCGCCAGCGCCGTGTTTGTATGGCTCGTGTCGCTGATTCTTGAACTGGCCGACCCGTTTCAACCCACGGCGACCGTCCATCGCACGTGCACAAGCTCAAACTTGGATGCACAGCTCTCGTGCAACTCAGGTGTTGTCCAAGTGGGCAGCGCACGACGGTTTCGGGACTTGGTCATTGTGCAATTTGTGTGTGTGCTTGTTGGCTACGTAGTTGCGCGAGCCGTCGTCCGCATCAACGAGAACCCAATTCCAGTCATTCTACCGGCCGTGGCCGCTCATTTGCTGGTCGCGGAAGGCACCGATGGGTTGTACTACGACAAGGTCACGAGTGTGCTCTGTGGCCTTCTTCCACTCCGGTTGTGGGACGCCACCACGTACGTGTTTAGTATCGTCCTCTGGATCTGTGTGCCCGTGAACCAAGATATCTTTCGAAATCCATCCTCGTGCCGCACGTCGATTACCATCCACCCATTTGGCGTGCCCGACATTGCGGTCGTCGACCCCGCAGCCGCCGCGAAAAAACGAATGGGGCAAAAGCTGCGCGCGCTCGCAGCCGTCGGTTTTCTGATCGCGTCGGCCGTTTCGTCGGCGCTGTTTTTCTACGTCTTGAAGGACCAGCTCAGCAACGATTTTCTCTGGCAAGGGTTCAACAGCACGGGTCTCCAGCCTTTTCTCGTCGATTGGTACAACACTGAGCTCAACTACAACCCTGCCGAGAGTACGTTGCTACAGCTGAATCAAGGGGCTATGGCACGCTACTACAACGGGACATCGGCCAGCGTGGCCGTGAGTACGTTTTACGCCGCGACGATGCAATTCGAAACGCTCTCACTTCTTGCAACCGTCCGTGGCCTGCGCAACACCGATCCATGTGCGTTGCCGTGGGTCGCAACACAGTATTGCTGGGTTGATTTCGCCCGCCAATGGTCGATGGCCAACACGGCTGCGCGCCAATCGCGGTGCCAACTCATGCAGGCCAACGGCGCTGTCTATTTGGAAGCCTGGTTTGGCAACACCGACTGGACAGCGCTGACCAAGTGCTGGGGGCCAGCATTGGACCATGGTATCTTGGACTATATTGGCCACGCCGTTGGTGGCCCGGAATGGCTCGCGGGCATTCACAACCAGAGAACCCCCAATGACGAAGTGGCGTATTGGAAAGCCCATCACATTACAACCTACGTCGTGCAGTGGCAAAACTACAAGTCGCTTGGCGTTGTCGAAACCGTGGATGTGCAAAGCGCGATGGGGCTCAAGTCACCACTTACGCTCAAGGCATCCACCGGCGCCTACCGTTTTGCCTTTCAAACGTCCATGCCCATGTATTGGGGCTTGGCGTCGGACCTTGGCGTCGTCGCGCACAACTCGAGTCTCAGCTTGGTCGGGAATAGTCCCTCGTTTCTCTTTGCCAACGTATCCATGGAAGCGCTGCTCGTCCAACAACAGTACATCTCGATGCCTTTGGACGCAGGCTTGGCCCTTGTCCGCGCCGCCATTGGACCGTTTGGCTCGATTGATTTAGTCCACATGGCTTGTCCACCGACACTCTTGCAGTTGGTGCACGCGTTTGCAACTGTGGACACTGCCACGCTGTTGGCAACACCAGCCGCTCAAACGCCGCTCGCGAGCACGAGCCAACAAATCCCGCTCGTGCCAACAGCATGGCTACAAAACTATGCCGTTTCTCGTGGCGGGAGTATTCTCTGTCCTGCCAATGCTGCCAGTCGACCGCTGCAGCAAAACGGGCTCTGCACGTGGTTTAGCGCCACATCGTCCTGCGGCTCCATCTTTAGCGAGAACCTCTATCCCACACGCGCGCATTCAGTCGTAGCACTCATCGCCTCGGGCGCGTACCAGCCTTGTGCCACGTGTCCAACCCTCGCTCAAATCTGTGCAAAGACCACGACGCCACCTGAGCCATGTCTCCAGGATTTCCTTCCCGTGCAATCGTGGATCACATCGTATATGCCCGCCTCCGCCATCCAAACGTTGGTTCAAGACGCTGCAGCCATCCAAACGACGTTGCGTGCACTGGCCATCGAAGTCGTCCAATATGCCCAAGTTAACGCGACCTCGGCCGTCGAATTGCTCCGTATGAATGTGTTGGCTCCCGCCGATCCATATTTTCAACTCTTTGGCTGGTACCTCTTGGTCGAATGGGCAACAGGCGTCCGCGAAGTCGTATCGATGCAAGGCGATGGCGGTACGATCAACACACTCTCAACATACCTTCAACCGTCGTCGTCGGTGCCCAACCCGCTCGAAATCCCCCAAAATCTCGTCTACTATTGCCAGCTCTGCATCGAGTACACGACTGCTGTCGTGTTTATCATTACGTTCTTTTCTCTTGCGTACACGGTCGCAAGCCACGGGTACATTGAAGGGCTCAACATGGCAGAAATCAACCGCGTCGGTGGAATCGTCTGGGTCGGTCGCCCGCTGCTCTTTCTCCGCAGCCTTGTGGCCATCCTCATTCTCTCGACGGCCAAAGTCACGATCGAAATGACGGGCGGATTCACAACAATTCAAACGCCGCATCCCACGGGCATTCAATGGCTCTCGACGCTCCTCGCCGGGTCAGAAACGTGTTGGCTCGTGATTGTGCTCACGGATTTGGGGCTTGTCATCACCAAGGACCACTCCAACACATACTCGCTCAAAAGTTCAATCGTTGGCACGATCGTATCCATCGTGCTCAGTGTCGCCAGCCCCGTCACGCCTACGTTTGAACTCGCGCGAACGTGCGACGCGACTCATATGGACTTGCAACTCACGTGCCGCGCCGGCGTAATCCAAATTGGCAGCGCCACCCGCACCATCCAATTGGCGTATGCGACTGCCATTGTCGTCGTCGTCTGTTTTGTGGTTGAGCGTCTGCGCTGTCCCAACTTGAAGTTGCCTCCCCACAACTTGTCGCTCCTCATGCCTGCTGGCGCCCACTACTTGTACGAAAAAGGTCCGTGGATATTTGACGGCACGCTCTACCTCGACAAAGCATCGGCATTTGTATGTGGTCTCATTGCCATCTCGCACAACCAATCGGTATATCTCCTGGACATTAAAACGTGGCGCACGCACGCAATTGCGGTCGACGGTGGCGCTGTCAAGGTGCTTTCGACGGACAAGTACGACCAAAAGCGAATCCAAGCGTCCGTGCCCTTGGTGGAATGATAGGCGCACTTTTACAATGTATAGAATTTTTACAGTTCAATGACTTTTAATGTATAATTTACGATGTACTAAATGTTACGACCCACCTACATTGGCGTCAAAAAATAATTGTTGTTGGTCTCCCCAAAATCATTCCCCATGTTTGACATGGGTGAAGTTATTTTCAATGTCTAAATGAATATCCAGTGCCGTCTGTTGGAGGTTGTCGACGCGGCGATTGGTTTCGATCGGGTGTCACACTGCCGCTACAAACACTTCGACGTCGCTTCCCATTCACACGTTGACATTTCCGTACAATGCGTTCGGTGTCTGGGACTTGTTCGTGGGTGCAAAATTCCTCGTAGGCGTCGTAGTACTTGTCGTACTCTGGCCAATCGCGTTCTTGGGCGAGCAAGGCCAGGCGAGTTTCTTGGAGCAAGCGCGCGGGGGGCTTGAACATTGCCAAACGAATGTCATGGGCACAAAAGGCTGCAGGCATATTTCGTGCGACACAGGCGTGGCAAAATCGCAAGACATATTTTGGACACTTGGGGCAGGCAAAGAACGATCGTTGGATCGAACTGGGACAACTTTGGCACGATGCTCCGACCCACGCGTCGCGATACTCGTCGGCTTGCTTGAGGGCATCTTCGAGCTCGGAAACGCTCGATTTCGTTTGTTTTGGTCTGGTTTCGTAGAAATAGAAGCATGAGGAGAGACGCACAGACTGTTTTTCTTTGTGTTTTGGAGGATAGTCTTCTGCAGCTTTATGAGCTCGCTGGAGAAAATCGTAAGCCTCATCTGCTTTGCCAAAAAAAAGATGAAGATTTACGAGCCATATCAAACCTAATGTTAATATTAGAATGAAAACATGTTCGAACGATACGAACAATTCAAGTAATGGTTCACGCGGGATTGCAATTTCAAAGTCACGTCCAAACAATGCGTAAAAATGCGCTCTGATTCGTCGTAATGACCCAGGAGTAAACTCATTTGACCCATATTTCGAAACGCGAAGTATGTGTTCCTATTTGTCGGGCCAAGAGCGCGGTACCGATTTTCGTACGCTTGTTGAAACATATCCCGAGCAATATCGAGTTTGCCTTGGTACGAATACACAAAACCCAAAGTGGATGTAACATCTTGGGCATAGAGACTGTCTTGGCCGCCATATTGATGCCAACGATTTCTTTGCCCACCCGAACAAGGCCTCGTCGAATGTGTCCCATCGAGAAGATCGTCAATTCATGCGTCTCTCCAAACAAACATTCACACCGCTCAAAGCAATCTTGCAACAATTTCAAGGCTCTATCTTCCATGTTGAGACCCCGATACATGTAATGACCTCCGAGTTCGTGCGTGGTCGATATGGTTTCGTAGTGGTCTTGCCCAAGTAGATTCATTTGATGGTCCAAAGCTTCTTGAAAGAGCGGCTCCCATACTGCGATAGGCTCGTCCAGTGCAGATGCAATGGCGGCTTGGAGTCGAACTGCTTACCACGTGTCCACGTCCTTGTCGTCGAGTTGGGCCCGATACAAATGGATAGCTTCGTCATTGAAGACCTTGGCTTGCTTGAATTCTTGCTTTTCACACAAGATACACGCCATGAAATAGAACCAAGTGGCTTTCTCAGCCAGCACCGTGCCATCAATAAGCGCTTGGATCGTTCGAAAGATCCAATCTTCCAAGACTTTGAATAGCAGCCGATCCAAATCCACGCACGTCATATTGGCAGTCTTCATGAGTGCCATAATGTTGTCGCGGTCGCTCGGCACGGCGGTCTTGGAATTGGCGCTCTTGATCGTCCCCAGCATTTTGTTGAAACAGTTTTCGTTCGCTTGCAAGTCTTGGAGGAACGTTTGTTTTTGGGTCTTGCTCATGGCCACTTCAAAACGCGCGTTCGTTTGAATACCCACGTAAATCTCAAACACACACCACGTCCGTGTGAG